>JAJPUD010014567.1:0-15230 GCA_023553655.1 Myrmecobius fasciatus | reverse complement strand
TTCCTTCCTTCCTTCCTTCCTTCCTTCCTTCCTTCCTTCCTTCCTTCCTTCCTTCCTTCCTTCCTTCCTTCCTTCCTTCCTTCCTTCTTTTCTTCTTAACTTCCTAATTTGCATGCTTTTCCAAACCTATGTATTTTGGGAACAAAGTTGGGTCAATCAGGCATAAAGAGTAAAGGAAAAAAGATAAAAAGCCCAATTACAGCACTCACTGGTAGCCATGATGATCTTTGGGAAGCCCTCCAGTAAATTTGCATACTGAATCTATAGAGGATCTTTGAGGAAACATGGACAAGAATCACATCATACTAGAAGACATAAATGAATTGAGATCTATATCATCAGAAAAAGTGTCCACATCAATGAGTTCATAAATTCACTGAGGAAATATTGAAGAAGTATGTATGATTGTTGCCAAAATCTTTGAATAGTGAATTTGAGGTACTGAAATCTCACCATTCTGGAGGAGAAGCTAAAAAAAAAAGACAGCCAAAAAACAATCCCATCATTCACCTTAAGTGAGGATAATGTGCACTTTCTGAGAGAAGGTGTGATTCTGTTTTTTGGCTGCCTAACACAATATCTGATGCCATAGCAGTTGCTTAGTAAAACTATTTGTTAAATTGAATCAGATTGAATTTGGATACTAGGCTCTTTCTATTCATTATTGTTTTGAACAAATATTCTATCTTTAAATATTAGCTGGAAATCAGATGTTACTTGCAAGATAGAAATAATTTATAAGGTTCTTACCCTAGGGTCCATGGATTTTTCTCCTAAATTTTAAATAATTGGTTTCATTGGTAATCCTACTTATTTTGTTTTATGCATTTAAAACATTACTCTGAGAAGGGATCCATAGGCTTCACCAGACCATACAAAAAAGACCAGGAACCCTTGCCCTTCAAAGGATAGCTATACTGAGTTGGATTAAGCTTTTCCCAGAGAAACTAGATGGAAGAAGGATGATAGAAAGAGCCACAGTGAGATCATAGATTATTCTCTATGATTTCATGGCTCTTTCTATCATCCTTCTTCCTATACCTCCTCAGCACAATCTAGCCTAGATGGAAGGGGGTCAGCTCCCAGTACTAGCCTACCCATCATCCATCCACCTACTTTATTGTCTAGTCCCCATCCTTCTGAGCCGAGGCTAGGAAAGTTAATAACTTTTCCATCTAACTTCCTGTTGGGTTTGTGGATGGAGAAGTTTGGCACTTGAAAGGCTTTACTTTTGCCCCTTGCCCTGGAATTCTTGGGGATAGAGGTTTCCGGTTTCCGGAAATGTGGTTCTTCCTGGTTAGTATTATTAGACTGTCCTTCCCCATCCCCTTGTCACCTCCCCTCCCCCATTCCTGCCCGGAAGCCAGTGGCCCCCAGAGCTGCTGGGCCCTGTGGCCAGTACTGGGTCCAACTAAGCTGTAACTATATTTATCACAGCCATTTCTTCAACTCCAATATTAAGTTACGGTTGTCCTAAAAGTCCAACTCGGGCTGGCCCTTCCTTGCTGATCTGCCCCGAAGCCAAAACTACTCAGGCCAGTCATGTGGCAGTGGGCCCTAGGAAGATAAGAAGGGAATGGGGAGGGGGTCAGTATTAAGCATGTCCCAAAATATGGGCCCTTCACCTTCCATGGCATCCGAGATGGCACTTTCCATGCTGCAGCTTTGTCTCTGGGGGTTCTGGGACGGTCTCCTTTGGGACTGCAGAAGGAGAAGAGTTGAATTAGAAAGGCCAGAGATGGAGTAAGAGTTGTAGGGAGTCCCCTCATCTACTAGAATAGTCACCTGCTTCCATGTAGAGTCCAACCAAGGATTTTAATAGACTGGCACTAGGTCTGGAGATCAGACCTTGTGTTAGGAAGGGGAATTCCTCAGATCCTCTTTGAATTAAATGGATGATGTGTATTAAACAGAATAATTGTACACCAGTATGAGATGAGCAGGGCTCTGACATTTTTGAATAATAGAGTTGCCCTCCACCTCCCACTCATATACATACCATGACATAAGGAGGTAATTCCCTAAGTCAACCCTAATGAAGCAGCTGTCCTCCCTCCCCTCTTCCTTTATATCTCCCATCCAAAGCTGGGTACTTCCCCATCTGATCCTGGCCTGAAGGGACAGGTTACATCACAGGACAGATTGTACCTCTCCTGTATCCAGTCCACCATTGCAATCCTTCCCCTGGATCTGGTCTCCATTTCCCTCACCACTTTCCAGGGCTGCTTGAGCCTATAGACCATCAAAGAAGAATTAGATGAGATCCTCCCTTTAACAATAAATATGTTCTATTCTCTGGAATTCACTCTCCCCTTAGATTAGGAATGAGCAGAAAGATAACAATAGATAATGGGGGCCCCAACTTCAAATTATTTCCAGCTGCATTGGATAATCAGACAATGCATCTTGAAAATCAGCATGATTTTGGAGAATGGAAGAAGGATGGAATCAACTGAAGCCTATGAGTTTGAACAGATCCTTTCCTTCTCTTATCTCTGTTTCTGCTTTTTGTGGGTTATTTGTTCTTAATTCTTGAAGAGGACCAATGACATCACAAAGGTGATGTCTTTGTGGGTTAAGAATGCAAAGAGAGAGGTACTGTTGCTCTGTTTTCTGTATTTAGGTCAGCCCCTCCTCTACAAGCTACACAACACCAAAATCTTGCTTTTCCTAATAATTAGTCTAATAATGCAAGGCACAGTCACATTCTCTAATGAAATGCATCTCTGGATCTTTTTGGCCAAGATTGGCCTAGAGGTAGATATATAGATATCAGAATATCAGAGTTGGAAGATACAAATCATTTAGTTGGAGGTTCTTAATCTTTTTCAGATCATGAACCCCCCTTTTTTTATAAGCTTTTTATTTGTAAAACATATGTATGGGTAGTTCCCCAACCTTGATCTTTACAAAGCTTTCCAATACAAATTTTACCCCCAGTCCCCTCCCCTCCCCTAGATGGCAGGAAGTCCACTACATGTTAATAATGTTGAAATGCTTGAGAAGTTATGCAAGAAAAATCCTATCTACAAGATGAACCCCCTTTTTTTAGTTTGGTAAAGCCAATGGGCCTCTTTTCATAACAATGTTTTAAATGTATTTAAATGTATAAAATAACAAAGGAAATAAATTATATATGTGTATATGTAGCACATATATATACATATATATCCAAAATATTTTTGAAAAAACAAGATTAGAGACCCCAAATTTATAACTCTTCATCTCATTTACCAACCTCATTTAAAGGAGACCCAGAGAATGGAAAAGATTTTTATAATTCCAGGGATATATAGTCAAATTAAATAGGTGAAAGTCAAATCTAAAACCACAGGTTTCCTGACTTCCAATTCAGGAATCTCCTTCTCTAATACCAAGACCACTCTATTTCCCTTGTAATTTCTTAGGTTTTGGACCCTGTGTATTCTCTCTCTCTCTCTCTGTCTCTGTCTCTGTCTCTCTCTGTCTCTGTCTCTGTCTCTCTCTCTGTTTCTCTTTCTCTGTCTCTCTCTGTCTCTCTCTCTGTCTCTCTCTGTCTCTCTCTCTCTGTCTCTCTCTCTCTCTTTCTCTCTCTTTCTCTCTTCCTCTTTTTCTCCCTCTCCCTCTCTCCCTCCCTCCCTTTCTTCCTCTCTCCTTTTTCCCTCTCTCCCTCTCTCTTTTTCTACCCCTTCTCTCTTCTCCCTCTCTTACTCTCCCTCTCTTCCTCCTTCTTTTTTCCTCCTCTCCTTCTCTACCCCCTCACTCTCTCTCCCTCCCTTCCTCTCTGTTTCTGTCTCTCTCATATCCTTTGCTCCCCTTCATCACCTCCTTCATCATCATCGTATTTAAGAGTAAATGTCACCTCAGGGAGTCAGACCACAGCTCTGTCTCTGTCTCCCAGCCCAACACTGACCAGTTTCTCCTGTTCCTCCTGATGCTTCTTGAGTTTCTCTAGCATCTGCTGGAACTCCTCCTCCTTCTCTTGTTCCTCTGCCAGGGTGGCATCATTCTGTTCTGCATAGGCCATTGCCACCACCGCCAGGATGAGGTTAATGAGATAAAAGGAGCCCAGGAAGATGATGACTACAAAGAAGATCATGTAGGTCTTGCCAGCCGCCCGAAGGGTCTATGAGAATTGGGGAGAGAAAGGGTAAATGTCCTGTGACTCTCCCTTTGAGTAGAACCTCACCCACTCAATGACAATAATGTCAATAACATTGACAACAAGATGCCTTAGCCCACCAATATCACAATGAGTTTGGGATCTTGTCAATATGGGCAATGCTGGTGTGCCTGCCCACCCTTTTCAACTCTTCCTTTTTTAAAAAATAGATTTTTTCCCATCAACTATATTTTCCATTGTGTTCCTCTTTTTTTTCTTTCCCCTCCCAGAGAACTATTCCTATAATAAATAATTTCTTAAAAAGCCAAAAAAAAGAAATTCAGCCAAACAGATCAATATATTTTAGAAATACATCAGCACAAATACAACAACAAACTTCTAACATTATCTATACAGTGATCTGTGCCTGAGAAAATCCCTCCTCTCCCCAGCCTCTGTGAAGTAGTGCAAGGACCCTTATCTCTTCTTTATAATTTTTTAATATCCTCCCCTAAGTTTGTCAGTGGGGAATTTACCCTGGGATTCAAACTTTCCTCATGCCACCTTGACATAATAATAATGGTAGTAGTAGTAGTAATAATAATAATATAAGAATAGCAATAAATTATAAAATGCTTCAAAGTTTGCAAAGTGCTTTACAGTTATCTCATTTGACCCTCACAACAACACCAGGAGATAATGCTGTTAGTTATTTCTATTTTCAGATGACGAAACGGAAGCAAACAGGAGTTAAATTACTTGTTCAGATTCATACTACTACTAAGTATCTGAGGCTGAATTGGAATTAAGGTCTTCCTAAGGTGCTTCCTAAAGCACCCTTTGCATTTTGAAGCACCTACTCTTCTGGCTGAGTTCCACAGTTAGCTAGTTGATATAGGGAGGTGGAGGTGGACCTCTTCACCCCAGGCTGATAGCTTTATCCCTTGCCTGTATCACCTAACTATGGAACATAGCCAGGAGAATGGATATTTAGATAATGTTTTAAAATTTAGTGCTTTAAGGCACTATCTAATTTAAGTCTCATTATCCTATGAAGTGAATGCAATAATTTCTATCCCTGTTTCATAGATAAGGCTTAAGGAGATTATAGTTATCCCTTCCAAATCACAGGAGTCAAGGGGAACTTTTTTTTTGGCCTTCCCTTCAGTACCAGATAAAATATGTTGAAATGATACAATATTATACATATATTGTACATATTTTTGAGTTTCTAAATCTTTTTCTGTATCATTTGCTGGTCTTTGCATGTCATCTGTGACTTTCATAAAACTCCTCCCAAATTCCCATTTAATTTCTTATGCCAACCCATGATATATCATAACTGTGATGTTGAAAGCAGGATGTGGAAGGGATAACTGTACTTGACTTGCTCCTTGCCAATCAATCATACCTGTTCTTGCCTACAAGTAAAACTATTAAAGTACTTAAAATTATTTTAAAACTATTAAAATTTATAAACTATTAAAAAGTAATAAAACTGAAAGTTTATTTAACCAGAGACTCTGAGCAAGAGAGTTCCTTCAGGGACCTGCAGCACAATACTGGAGGCAAGGCAGAGAAGGAACAGATCAGCATAGTGGAGAGACAACTTGTCTCAGAGGCAAAAATATGTGGGATGAAGTCCTGTCTTTGATAATCCTGGCTGTGTGTATGGGGAAATTGACTTAATCCTAAACCTTCATCCCTCATCTGAAAATGAGAGATTTGGATCAGAATGCCTTGGTGGTCCCTTCCAGACCTAAATTTGTGATGCTGTGACTTCTCAGACAGAACCTAGGCAGGCTCAGTAGAGTAATAGACAAGTCTCCCTTTCAAGCATCCTCACTCTATCACACATGCAGAAGCAGACCTTCAGCTTATATGTGTGTATATGTATATGTATATGTACACACACACACATACACACACACACCATGCTCCTTTCCTGTTTCCTCCTTCCATAGACATTACTGTAGAATCTATTCAAGGGTTCCCTCCAAATTCCCTGAGATGAGGGAAGGGGAAAAAGAGTGAATTTGGTGGGTATCAGGATCCAGAGAGACAGGAACCAAAGCTATGAATGTGGATTCTGAGAGAGCTAAATATGAGAAGAGGTAGGTAGTCCCCAGGGAGGGAGTAAGGGTAAGAAGAAACCATTTGGGAAATAAATTATACTTGGTTTTTCTTGATTTTGGAGGTCAGAATACAATGGAAGCTACAATAAGACAGATTTTCTAGATATGAAGGGAAAACTTCTTAAGATTTAGAGCTGAGAGTGGAATGGAACTAATTATACAGGGAAAATGATCTCCATCTCTGATGGTATCCAGTGGAGGTTGGATGACCATTAGTTGGGGATGCTGTAAATAGGTTTGATATTTAAATATGGATTAGAGCAAATGACTGCTGAGAGTCTTCCCTACTCTAAGGTTCTAGAAAGCCAGGGTCCTAAGACCTAGGGCCTTGGGGTAGGGCATACCAGCTGGAAGAGGTTCTCCCAGTAGTCTTGAGTCATGAGTCTGAAGAGGGCAAGAAAGGCCCAGCTGAAGGTGTCATAACTGGTGTAGCCATAGTTGGGATTCCTGCCCGCCTTCATGCATTCATAGCCCTCAGGACAGTGCCTGGAAGGGAAGAGAGGAGGTTAACTGGGTGTTTATGGAGGCTGGATGTAGCTTCCTCCATCCTTTCTTGTCCATATAACCTTTACTAACTACTGAGGGGCCTATAAACTTGGAATCTTTTAATTGGCATGAAGGAAGGAAGAAATTGAATGAGGATTCTTCTTTGGTGTCTTTTGTTTTGGGGCCAGTGCCTTGGGAGGGGAGGAAGCTTCTGGCTGGTAAAAAGCCCTAGAGAGGGGATATGGAGAGGAGGTTCTTGGGAAAGATAGACCTGAGATCCATTATGGAGGGAAGTTTGGGGGTACCCATTGAGAGGTACTGCCTCTATCCTCAGGCTCCCATATACCATCTGGATTATTCCCCCTTTCTCTGCATGTCTTGGTTTCCATAGTCCCATCCCAAGAGCCTGTTCCCAACCAGACCCTTTTTCTTTGACAGACCTTCTTCCCTTAGTTTTCCCCATCCTATTTCGCTCAGCATCTCCAGTCCTGATTGTAACCTCTTCCATCCCTCTGGTATCACTCACCCTGCATCACTGCTATTTCCACAGAGCAGGGCATCATTGGCACCATCCAGGAAATAAAAGTTCCCTTTGTTGGAGATGAGAAAGCATGCCATGAATGCAAATAAATTTTGGGGATATGTGTGTATGCAAACATATATAAATACATTATATATGTATATATATGTATATATATGTATATATATATAATATGCTTATATTCCCTATTTCCTAACCAAGTAGGAGAAAGGACCTCTGACTGTCCTTTGAGCTCCTGCTGTCCCAGCTCCCCTCCCCCTCTGACAATCCCCAGTGGATGACCCAGGCCACTGTCTCAGTCTAACAGAACAGAAACTAAGTCCAATGTGGCTAGAGAAACACAAAGCAGATGAGACACCAACTGTTTCTATGATGCTGGAGAGATGTACATACAGTCAGTTCTCATCATTCATAGTAATTATGTTCTATAAAGTCAATTTGAACACTGAACTGGCAAATACTAAACCATTAGTCCTAGGGGAACTACAAAGTTAAGTTCTTGTGAGCTTCTGGTCACATTTACTTTAGCAATTTCCAGAGTGGTCTCATACAGATTGACAAATTTCCTTATCCTTTTTCTGAAAATACCGTATTGTTGATTCATTAACACTGAATTCATGGCCAACAGAATTATGACTCATGCTTGAATGAAGCTTATCTAATGCATGTGTTCCCTTCATAAGCCTTTTGGAGCTTAGGGACTCCAGACAGCACTTCAGTACTATGCTTGGGGGTCATTTTAAATAGTGAAATCACACACACACATGCACAAAGCACAAAAATGTAGAAAAACATGGCACTGAATAGACCTTGAAAAGAATCTCAGCTGGGAACATTCCCAATGAGCAACTCCAATTTTTTGCTGTTTTTTATATGTGTACAAATGACCAAGAAAGCATTTTTAAATATTGATTTTGAGGTTAAAAATAAATGTCATTGAATAGGCAAATTTGCAAATCTGGAATCTGTGAATAATGATGATTGACTGCACAAGATATATACATACACAAACATATATGTATATGTATCATATATACAAATGGATGTATAAAATATATATTACATATGTACAGATAATATCTATAATAATTCATAGATTTTCTCTCAGCATCTATCTCTCTCTACCTAGGAAAATAGGATGCTGTTGCTGCCTGTCAGTGGGTATCTTATAGAGATTACAGATAAATAGAGAAAGCTAGGATCTTAGAGGTTGGGGGAAAAAGACTTTTCCTGAAGTTGGGAGACCACTGGAATTATAACTAGTAGAAAGCAAAAAGAGCTTTGTCTTAGGGCATATAAAATGACCTCACTTGGAATTCTTTGGAGCATTGGCATGAATTCCTTTCCCTTTTTCCTTCCGTTCCATGTCCCTTCTACCTCTCTCCCTTTCCCCAACTCCTACTGCAGCCTCAAGCCCATGCTCTGAGGTTTGTGTCCCACTCCCTTTCTCTTCCTCTCCCCAACCAGCCTCTTTCCTTACACCTTAGCTGAAGGTTCCTTTTTTTTCTGGCCACTAGCTCCAGGCACAAAAATTCATAATTATAGCTCTGGAATCCTTGCCCTTCTCTAAGTCCTTCTCACCTTCATCATTGATGTAGGCATCCCAGTCAAAGGTAAAGTTGCTGTATACTGTGTCATTACCAAAACCTGTATCATTGCTGAACAAGGCCGTCCCGTTGTCATACCAAGTCTCATTGATGTCACTGATAGGGGGTGGCCATTTCACACACTTTTGCCTCAGGTTCCCCATGAAGAGCTGTAGTCCAACTAAGGCAAAAACACTCAGGCAAAAGACTGTGAGAATCATCACATCAGACAGCTTCTTCACAGACTGGATCAGCGCCCCTACAATTGTCTTCAGTCCTAGACAAGAAGGTAACAGTGATGGTGGGCATGCATAGGAGTGCACCAAGGAATAGCTTCCCTTTTTCTCCTTCCTTTCCTGTTATTGAACTCATCATGCTCTTGTCGTCTGTTCTCTGCCTCAATCTATTCTTTCAAGACTCAACTTAAGACTTACTCTCTTCATGAAGTTTTCCTAGATGAACTTTAACCCATTCCAATTAATTCCTTGTTTTGTATGTCCTTGGTCCTATTTGTCATAGATTCTTAGACCTTAAGGAAGCTACTCTATCTCATAATAACAGTTCAAATTTATATCTTACTTTAAAATTCTTTCCATATATATTCTCATGTCATCTTTATCACAGCAATGTAAGATAGGAACTATTTTACAGGAAAGTGAAACTAAGAGATTTAAATGATTTGTCATTTGTTAAATGACAAGAGTAAGTATCTACGGTAGAATTTTAAACTCAAAGTCTTCCTGACTTTGATTATTTTCGTTTCCATCCTATATATCTTGTTTATATATGATTATTTGGATATTGTTTCCTCTATTAGAATGTCAACTCCCTGAAGACAGGAATTATTTTAGCCTTTCTTTGAATCCCCATTGCTTAGCACAGTTCCTGGTATACAGTAAGTGCTTAATAAATGTTTGTTGACTTACCAACTTCAGGTCAAGCCTCCTAGACACTGTCATATTCTTTATACTTGATTAAATGCTATCTTAACTTACTATCTGCTTGGTCAACATATATATCAGTGGGTCCTCAACTATAAAATAGAGATAAAAGCACATCCCATCCAGGACTGTTGTGTCCCTTCTTTCATAGATCTATGATTCTATTATTCTGTGACTTCTAAAGTGAAAGAAAGAAAGAAAGAGAGAGAGAGAGAGAGAGAGAGAGAGAGAGAGAGAGAAAGAGAGAGAGAGAGAGAAGGAGAGAGAGAGAGAGGGAGAGAGAGAGAGGGGGAGGAAGGGAGGGAGGGAGGGAGGAAGGGAGGAAAGAAGGAAAAGAAGGACACAAAGGAAGGAAAGGAAGGAGGGAAGGGGGAGGGAAGGAGGAGTAAAGGAAGGATGGATTTTTAAAGCAGCTTGTATGTGTCAGATACCATGCTAAGTGCAAGGAACATTTAGTTCCTCATTATAACCTTCGAGGAAGGTAATATAATGACCATTATCACCATTTTAAAGTGAAGCCAAAAAAAATTGTACATGATGCTATAATATTTGAAGAAAGAATTTGAACCTTGAACCCAGACCACATGACTCCAATTCTGGTCAGAATTTTGCTTCTATATTACCTGGAATTGACCTCTAAGGTCCTTTCCATTAATCAGTATTTTAGTTGTGCTTGATTCTTAGTGACCCCACTCAGAATTTTCTTGGACAAGATGCTGGAGTGATTTGCCATTTCTTTCTCCAGTTCATTTTATAGATGAGGAAACTAAGGCAAATAGGGTTAAATGACTTGCCCAGGGTCACCCAGCTAATAAGTATCTGAAGTTGGATTTAAACTCAGGTCTTCTGACTCCAGACTGGTGCTGTATCCACTTTGCCACCTAGCTGTTCCCTTTCTAATGTTGATATTAGAGTGTTTCTTCCTTTCTAGCTTTGATGTTAAAGTGCTTCTTTGATATTTTTTTTTCTCTAAGAACTTCTCCATTCCTTTGATTGACATGGTTTTCACATCCTTGTCTTTTTCCAGGTTCCTGGTCTTAAATGTCCGATAGTGATAGATTCCTTTAGGCTGTCTCTACTTTGCACTTGTCAACTATATTACTTTGGAATCATACTGCTATTGTTTCTCATGTATGTCTATGGGTGTTTGGTCTCCCTAATGAAACAAGAAATTTTTTGAGGATGTAACTCCTGTCCCAAAACTCATTAGAATGGAACTCTCTCCTTATTGAGGCAGAAAAATGTCAGGGCTTTCATCTCCCTCAATAAGGACAGAATCCTATCCGCATGGGCTCATGGATAGAGGTTACAAGGAAAAAGTCAGAATTCTCCCAGGGACTTTGTGCTGTTTTAATATAGTAAGCAAACAACAATTCTGATGTTGCTTACTTTCTTTTCCTTTCTGATCATAGGTGACTTTTTCTACCCTGTGTTTTGATCTAAGTCCCCTATGATGAATGTTTCTATGACCTTAACCTCTGTTGATTTGGGGAAATGTTTTGGTCTTCAGTGTCTTGTTAAAGGACAAAGGGGTGGGGGTGGGGGCAGAAAGCAGAAGAGCAAATATTCTAAGCCAGTCTAGCCTTAAGTTTTTGTCAGGAATGGGTAGCTCTTCCCCTTCGAAAATATAGGCATTTAAGTGGCACAATGGTTAGTCTTGGACTTAGAGTCAAGAGGTTCTGAATTCAAAATCAGTCTCAGAAATCACTTCATCTCAGTTTATCTCAGTTTCCTTATCTGTGAAAAGTGGATAATAGAAACATCTACCTCCCAGGGTTTTTGTGAGAATAAAATAAGGTAATATTTGTAAAATGCTTTGCAAACTTTGAAGTGCCATATAAATGCTAGCCATTATCATCCTCATCTTTTTTATTATCATTATTATTTAAAAATACCCTCCTCTCCCCCTGGACATCCCTCAATACCTGGAATGACTGTTATAGTCTTCAGGGCTCTGAGCACACGGAAGGTTCTCAGGGCTGAGATGTTGCCCATGTCCACAAATTCTGTCAGGTACCTGAGGAAGAGGGGAGGGAAGATGTATTTATGCTAGAGTCTTAAAAAGTTAGTAAGGATCAATTGTGTGATTGGGGGGAGGGATGTTGAGTAGATGGCACTCAGCTGTTTTATGTTGACCAAATAAAAAGGATTTCTAAGGAGACAAGGTTGGAGTTGGGGTCCTTTTCTGGGTATTGGAAGGTGCCCAATCTAAAACCCCTATTGTGAACCCCAAGAAATGCTCCAGTAGGGCAGGGACAGAGGAGCTGAAGAGGATACTATTTAGTTTTTTCAAAGAAGGTTTTGAGTTTTTGTAATGAGAATTTTGTAAAGCACTTTATAAAGTGCTTTTCTCACCTTGTGAGGTGGGTTAGGCAAAACTTGTTTCTGTTTTAGAAATGGGAAAACTGAGTCTCAAAGGAATTAAGGGATTGGGCACACAGCCGGTAAATATGAGAGCTAAAACCTGAACCCAGATCTTCTGACTCCAAGTTCAGACTCTGCATTGTATCATAGTTATGGTCTGATAAAGTAAGACCATCCATTTCTTGGACTCTATCCATATGCTAAAAGGTCATCTAATCATGCCATTCAGGACTCCTGATTTCCATTCTCTCATTTCCCTTAAAACAGCATCTTCTTGAAGTGAATTTCCCCTCCCACTCTCTACCCCTTTCCTGCCCCCCTCAGGCCTCCCCTCACGCCATCATGATGACACTGAAGTCTAGCCAGTTCCAGGGGTCCCGGAGGAATGTGAAGTCATCAATGCAGAAGCCTCGAGAGAGCATCTTGATGAGAGACTCAAAGGTGTAGATTCCTGTAAAGGTGTACCTGGGAGCAAGGGTAAAGCTGAGTGTGAGGAAAGAGAGCTCTAACTAGGGCAGAACCCTAAGATGGGACATTTTTTTTTGCCCCAGGACTGTGTTAGGACTTATTTCCTTCCCTATCTGATCTGCATCCTGGATAGTGACAGCCTCCTGGAGTCCTATGCTTTCTTTCTCTGGCATTCTTACACCAGGTGAACCCACCTTTCCTCCATCCCTACCCCACACCCATTCCTGCCCAAGCTTCTTGCATGTGAAATTTTTAGTTATAGCTTGGATGAGGATATATGTATATGGGGGGTGGGAGGTGGGTGTATGGGTGGTTGAGTGTAGGTATGAGTATATAAATAGGGGAGGGTAAAGAAAATGAAGATAATGGTAACAGATTGTGTCTCTGGAAAGATGAAGGTGACAGAGGTTGTGGAAGTTCAGGAATATTAAGGATATATCCCCAGGAGAGATGAGGGTGACAACTCTAGAATGCATCTTTCTCAGGAATCAAATGGTGTGTTAAGAAGCAGGGTTGGGAGGAAATATACTGCATTTAGGGAGGAGAATAACAACAATGAAGTGTGCCATCACCCCACCTTCAGGTAGAGAGACTGAACCTATTATTTTATTGGTATGAGGATATCCCTTAAAAAAAATCCTTCTACCAAAAATCCTTCTCTGCAATTTCTAGATTTAAAGAATTGTCTGCAGCACTTGGAAGTTGTGACTACCCAGGCACACAGTCAGGATGTCTCAGAGGTAGGCTTGAACTCTGATCATTTCTTTGAGGTTAGTTCTCTACCCATGGCACCAAGCTATTCTTATCTCATTCCTTAAGATAAGGGTATTAGTGAAATGAATGTGTGTCCTGGGGGGAAAATATATTTGGATCATGTGTGAGAAACATAGAGAAAAAATGTGTGAGACTTACTCCACGTTTTTGGACCAGGGTGGGGGTTCACTCATGGTCATGAATACACAGTTTGCCAGGATGGTGATCATGATGAACAAGCTGAACAATGTTAGGAGGGGGAAGGGTTAAGGAAAGTTTGAGAGTAAACAGAGATAGAAAGGAAAGGCAAGGAGCTCTCCTAGTCGACACTCCAGATTCCTTCTTGATGTACCCCTCAATAAATATACACAGCCTCCTCCCTTCCCTGTATATCCCTCCAGCTCCAGCCCCGCTGCCCCCATGCCCATTCTGGGAAGGATATGAATGGATGAGAATTTTGATGGCCAAACGCCTTATACCACTGAAGGGGCTCAGCATATACAGGGCTGGGGTGGCTGAGAATCGGAAAATGGCCTTGCCCTTGTTCAACACGATGAAGGTCTGAGAGGTAGAGACCATAAGAGATATAGAGAGATAGAAACAGACATTGAGAGATGTAAAAATGCAGTGAGAGATACCAGTAGACAGAGGTTTTGAGAGACATGAAGTAAGACAGACTCTGGGCAAAAGGGAGATGGAGACAGACTGTGAGAAACTCAAAGAAATGTAGACAAGGACAGAAAGATGCAGAAAGGGACCACGAGAAATGCAAAAAGATAGACCTGGAGATACTGAAAGAGATGAAGGACAAAGACACATAGTGAGAGGCTGTAAAATATATAGGCAAGCAGAAAGAATTAGAGAAATACATCGGTCAAAAGACATGAGCAAAAGCCACAGAGACAAAGAGATTGGAACACACCAAGAGACAGTGATACCTTCTTGTCACTGTAGTAGGGATCCAGATCCTCCAGGGGGATGCCAATGACCTCAGGCGGGGGGTCTCCATAGATGAGAGGCAGATTCTTTCCCGCTTCCAGGTCACTTCGTGGTTTCCTCTCAGGCTCCTCAATCTCGAGCTGCTTATTCCGAAGAAGTCTTGCCTCCTCCTCTATTGCCCGCTTCTCTATGGCCTGCAGGGACTCAGGAGTAAAGGGTCGCAGGCAGTCGGGTCCGGGGGGCACAAGCATAGGCACAGGTGGGCTTGCCATCCTCTCATCCTGTGATCAGGGGCCAGGGAGGGTGGGCAGGATCAGAATACCTGAAATACATGCCCCCACCAGAGCCAGGAATCACTGACCATTCCCAGGCCAGTGTCAACCTGATGCCCCCTTACTACAACCAAGGATCTTTTTAGAGTTCACTCCCTGGTTTCCCCCAAGGCTCCCCCCTGCCTTAGGGCAGATACACTCCAATACAATCTTCCTCTTTATGAAACCTTAACCCACCATAGGATATCCCTGAGCAGAGCAGAGACTGGAAATAAAATAAATAACAAGATCTATTAGGAATGTGTGTGTGTGTGTATATATATGTATATATATATATATATATATATGTGTGTGTGTGTGTGTGTGTGTGTGTATGTATACATGTGTGAGTATATATGCTTACATGTATATGTTTTGTACACAGATGTGTTTTTCTACATGTGTGTGTGTTACCAATAGAGACTTACAGCAAATTGTCTGATGAATTTCAATGCACCAAAGCCATAATTCTCTTCAAAGCCCTCTTGGGTCAAGCACTTGGAGAATTGTTGGAAATAAATCTGCTGAGGAAAAAGCATCACACAACATCCTTGTTGGTTTTTCTCCATGAAGACCCCTACTTTACCTCAGCAATAGGATCCAGGAATTAGGAAAAAGACAGAAC
>JAJPUD010014566.1:0-40337 GCA_023553655.1 Myrmecobius fasciatus | reverse complement strand
CTACACACCTGTCAGATTGGCTAAAATGACAGGAAAAGATAACGATGAATGTTGGAGGGGATGTGGGAAAACTGGGACACTAATACATTGTTGGTGGAACTGTGAACAGATCCAACCATTCTGGAGAGCAATTTGGAGGTATGCTCAAAAAGTTGTCAAACTGTGCATATCCTTTGAACCTGCAGTGTTTCTACTGGGCCTATATCCCAAAGAGATCTTAGAGGAGGGAAAGGGACCCACCTGTGCGAGAATGTTTGTGGCAGCCCTTTTTGTAGGGGCTAGAAACTGGAAACTGAAGGGATGCCCATCAATTGGAGAGTGGCTGAATAAATTATGGTAGATGAATGTTATGGAATATTATTGTTCTGTAAGAAACGACCAGGAGGATGATTTCAGAGAGGCCTGGAGGGACTTGCATGAACTGATGCTGAGTGAAATGAGCAGAACCAGGAGATCATCATACAGAGCAACAACAGTATTACATGATGATCAATTCTGATGGACATGGCTCTCTGCAACAAAGAATTGTCTCAAACCAGTTCCAATTGTTCACTGAATAAAACCATATACACCCAGAGAGAGGGAAATGAAATATGGAGCACAACATAACATTTCCATGATCTCTATTGACATTTACTTGCATTGTGTTGCTTTTCTCTGATTCTTTTTTTTTTCTTGTAGATAGGATTTTTCTTGCATGACTTGTCAAGCACTTCAACATTATTAACATGTAGTGGACTTCCTGCCATCTAGGGGAGGGGAGGGGACTGGGGGTAAAATTTGTAATGGAAAGCTTTGTAAAGATCAATGCTGGGGAACTACCCATACATATGTTATACAAATAAAAAGCTTTAATAAAAAAAAAGAAACCTCTCAGAAAAAAAGAGATATGAAAAAGACACTAATTTATTGAAAAAAAATGGTGAATTGGAAATAGACAATAATGCACTGAAAAATAAAATTAGTGAAGTGGAAAAACAGTGCAATGAACAAAAAAATTTAATTGGCAGTTACAAAAGGAGCTAAAAAAGGTAACTGAAGAAAACACTTTAAAAATAAGCATTGAACAAATGCAAGTTAATGACTCAATGAGACTTCAAGAAGCCAACAAAAACAAAAAAAAAATGAAAAAATAGAAGAAAATATGGTATATCCTGGGAAAAACAACTGACTTGGAAAATATATCTAGGAGAGACAATCTAAGGATTATTGGACTTTTTGAAAGCCATGATGAAAAAAAAAATCTAAACACTATCTTCCAGGAAATCCTGAAAGAAAACTGCCCTGAGATTGTAGAATCAGAAGGCAAAATCACCATTGAAAGAATTCACTGATCACCTCCTGAAAGAGACCCCAAAATTAAAACCCCAAGGAATATCGTGGCTAAATTTCAGGACTATAGCAACAAGGAAAAGATTCTGCTAGCAGCTAGAAAGAAACAATTCAAATACTGAGAATGTATAATTAGAATCAGACTCGATCTGTCAGCCTCCACATTGAAGGATCAAAGGGCCTGGAACCAGATATTCTGAAAGGCAAAGGAACTTGGATTACAGCCAAGAATAACCTATCCAGCTAGAATGAGCATTATCCTCCAGGGAAGAAGATGGTCAGTTAATGATATAGGTGAATTTCACCTATTTCTAATGAAAAGACCAGATCTGAAAAAAAAATTTGACCTCCAAACACAGAACTCAAGAGAAGCATAAAAAAGGTAAAAAGGAAAGGACTCTTGAGAATTTTATTTCTACTATGGGGATACTTAAAGTTTGGGGGTATAATTTGATATTACTTTGATAATAACAAAACAAAACCAGAGATGGAAAGGCTATGATTGATACTGGGGGAAAGAGGGAAAAGGTGATAAAATAAGGTTTAAAAAAAGGAGGTAAAAATAAGGTAAAATGTCATGAAGAGGCAAAGAAAACTAATATAATTGAGGGAAAGAAGGGAGGGAGATGAGTATTGTGTAAATCTTACTCTCATCAGATTGAGCTCTAAAAGTATATATCAGACACATTTGGTTACACAGAGAATCTTGTCCTTCCTTATAGGGAAGTGGGAGGGAAAGGAGGAAAATAAAGGGATAGACTAGTAGAAGGAAAATTAGAAGAACCAGAAGAAAGCAGCAGGGGTAGGAATCCTTATCTCAGATCAAGTAAAAGCAAAGATAGGTCTAATCAAAAGAGATAAGGAAGGAAACTATATTTTATTAAAGGGTACCATAAATAAGGTAGCAATATCAATACTAAATATATATGCACCAAGTGGTATATATTATCCAAATTCCTAGGGGAGAAATTAAGAGAGATGCAAGAAGAAATAGACAGCCAAACTATACTAGTGGGGGATCTCAACCTTGCTCTCTCAGAATTAGATAAATCAAACCACAAAATAAATAAGAAAGAAATTGTTGAGGTAAACCAATTGTTAGAAAAGTTAGGTATGATAGATCTTTGGAGAAAATTGAATGGAGGCAGTATGGGGTTGACTTTTTTCTCAGCATTTCATGGAACTTATACAAAAATTGACCATGTATTAGGGCATAAAAACCTCAAAATCAAATGCAGAATGGCAGAAATAGTAAACACATCTTTTTCAGATCATGATGCAATAAAAATCACATGCAATATAAGGCCAGGTGAAAATAGACCAAAAGTTAATTGGAAATTAAATAATCTAATCCTGAAGAATGAATGGGTGAAAGAGCAAATCATAGACACAATCAATAATTTCATCAGGAGAATGACAATAAGGAGACAACATACCCAAATTTGTGGGATACGGCCAAAGTGGTTATAGGGGGCAATTTTATATCTCTAGATGCTTACTTGCATAAAATAGAGAAAAAAAGATCAAAGAATTGAGCTTATTATTTTAAAAAACTAGAACAAGAACAAATTAAAAACCCTCAATTAAATACCAAATTGGAAATTCTAAAAATAAAAGGGGAAATTAATAAAATTGAAAATAAGAAAATTATTGAATTAATAAATAAAACTAATAGACGGTTTTATGAAAAATCCAACAAAATAGATAAGCCTTTAGTTAATTTGATCAGAAAAAGGAAAGAGGAAAATAAAATTGTTAGTTTCAAAAATGATAAGGGAGAACTTTCCTCCAATGAAGACGAAAGTAGAGTAATAATTAAGAGTTAATTTTCCCAACTTTATGCCAGTAAGTTTGATAATCTAAATGAAATGGAGGAACATCTATAAAAATGTAGATTGCCCAGGTTAATAGAAGAGAAAATAAATTATTTAAATAGCCCCATATTATAAAAAGAAATAGAACAAACTATTAACCAACTCCCTAAGAAAAAATCTCCAGGGCCAAATGGATTTACATGTGAATTCTACCATACATTCAAAGAACAATTAATTCCAATACTATACAAACTATTTGAAAAAATAGGGGCAGAAGGTACACTACCAAATTCCTTCTAGGATACCAATATGTGCCAATAGCTAAACCAGGTAGGGTGAAAACAGAGAATGAAAACTATAGACCAATTTCCCTAATGAATATTGATGCAAAAATTTTCAATAACATATTAGCAATGAGATTACCGAAAGTCATCCCCAGGATAGTACACTATGACCAAGTAGGATTTATACCAGACATGCAGGGCTGGTTCAATATTAGGAAAATTATCAGCATAATCAATTATGTTAATAGACAAACTAACAAAAATCATATGATTATCTCAATAGATGCAGAAAAAGCATTTGATAAAATCCAATGTCCATTCCTATTAAAAACACTAGAGAGTATAAGAATAAATGGGCTTTTCATTAAAATGATTAGTAGCATCTACTTAAAACCTACTTAAAATCTACTTAAAACTTGATGGCTTGACCCACACCTAACATCACATACCAAGAAAAGATCTAAATGGGTTCATGATTTAGATATAAAGAGCGATATTATAAGCAAATTAGAGGAACATAGGATAGTTTACCTCTCAGACCTATGGAGATGTAATAAATTTATGTCCAAAGAAGATCTGGAACTCTTTTTTTATGTTAGAATACTTAAATCGAATATATGTATAGTTATTGCCACACATCATTTTTTTGTTCAGGAGAAATCGTATCTATAAGAGAGAATAATCCGATAAAGGAAATATAATGCAAGCAAACATCGATAGAGAACATGACAATGTTATGTTGTGGTCCACATTTCACATCCCTCTCTCTGGGTGTACATGGCCCTCTTAACTGAACAATTGTAATTGGTTTGAAGCATTTCATTGTTGAAGAGAGTCATGTCCATTAGAACTGATCCTCACATAGTACTGCCGTTGCTGTGAACAACGATCTCCTGGTTCTGCTCATATCACTCAGCATCAATTCCTGCAAGTCTCTCCAGGCCTCTCTGAAATCATCTTGCTGGTCATTTCTTACAGAACAATAATATTCCATAACATTCATATACGATAAATTATTCAGCCATTCTCCAGTTGAAGGGCATCTATTCAGTTTCCAGTTTCTAGCCACTAAAAAAAAGGGCTGCCACAAACATTCTTGCACATGTGGGGCCCCTTCCTTCTTTTATGATTTCCTTGGGATATGAGCCCAATAGAAACACTGCTGGGTCAAAGGGTATGCACAGTTTGATAACTTTTTGAGCACAGCTCCAAATTGCTCTTCAGAATGGCTGGATCCATTCACAGCTCCACCAACAATGCATCAGAGTCCCAGTCTTCCCACATCCCCCCCAACGCTCACCGTTATCTTTTCCTTTCATTTTAGCCAATCCGACAGGTGTGCAGTGGTACCTCAGAGCCGTCCCAACTTGCACTTCTCTGATAAATAGTGATTTGTAGCACCTTTTCATATGATTATAAATAGTTTTAATTTCATCATCTGAAAATTGTCTGTTCATATCCCTTGACCACCCATCAATTGGAGAATGGCATGAATTTTTATAAATGTGAGACAATTCTCTATATATCTTAGAGACAAGACCCTTATCAGAACCCTTAAATGTAAAGATGATTTCCCAATTTGATGCTTCCCTCCTCATCTTGTCTGCATTAGTTTTGTTAGTACAGAAACTTTTTAACTTAATATAATCAAAATTATCTATCTGGTGTTCAGAAGATCTGGAACTCTTAATTGAATACCAGATAGATAATTTTGATTATATTAAGTTAAAAATTTCTGTACAAACAAAACTAATGCAGACAAGATGAGGAGGGAAGCATCAAATTGGGAAATCATCTTTACATTTAAGGGCTCAGTTAAAGGCCTCATTTCTAAAATATATAGAGAATTGTCTCATATTTATAAGAATTCATGCCACTCTTCAATAGATAAATGGTCAAGGGATATGAACAGACAATTTTCAGATGATGAAATTAATACCATTTCTAGTCATATGAAAAAGTGCTCCAAATCACTATTGATCAGAGAAATGCAAATTAAGATAACTCCAAGGTACCACTACACATCTGTCAGATTGGTTAAAATGACAGGAAAAATATAATGATGAATATTGGAGGGGATGTGGGAAAACCAGGACACTAATACATTGTTGGTGGAACTGTGAATGGATCCACCCATTCTGGAGAGCAATTTGGAGGTATGCTCAAAAAGTTATCAAACTGTGCATATCCTTTGACCCAGCAGTGTTTCTATTGGACTTATATCCCAAAGAGATCTTAGAGGAGGGAAAGGGATCCACAAGTGCAAGAATGTTTGTGGCAGCCCTTTTTGTAGTGGCTAGAAACTGGAAACTGAAGGGATGTCCATCAATTGGAGAGTGGCTGAATAAATTATGGTATATGAATATTATAGAATATTATTGTTATGTAAGAAACGACCAGCAGGATGATTTCAGAGAGGCCTGGAGAGACTTGCATGAACTGATGCTGAGTGAAATGAGCAGAACCAGGAGATCATTATACACAGCAACAATATTATATGATGATCAATACTGATGGACATGGTTCTCTTCAACAATGAAATGTCTCAAACCAGTTCCAATTGTTCAGTGAAGAAAGTCATATACACCCAGAGAGAGGAATATGAAATGTGGAGCACAACATAACATTTTCATGATCTCTATCGACGTTTGCTTGCATTGGGTTTCCTTTCTCAGATATTTTTTGTTCATGTAGATACAATTGTTCTTGCACAGCAAGATAAGTATGCAAATATGTATACATATATTTGACCTGTCAAGTTCTTAATATAATTAACATGTAGTGGACTTTCTGCCATCTAGGGCAGGGGAGGGAACTAGGGGGAAAATTTGTAATGGAAAGCTTTGTAGGGATCAATGTTGAGGAACTACCCATACATATGTTATGCAAATAAAAAGCTTTAATAAAAAAAAAGAAATTCCATTCAAAATAACTGTCAATAGTTTAAAATATTTTGGAATCTATCTGCCAAGGGAAAGTCATGAACAATATAAACAAAACTATAAAACACTTTCCACACAAAGAAAGTCAGACCTAATCAGTTGAAAAATATCAAATGCTTATGAATCGGCCAAGCTAATATAATAAAAATGGCAATACTACCTAAATTATTCTACTTATTTAGTGCTATACCAATCAAACTCCCAAGAAATTATTTTGCAGATCTAGAAAAAGTAGTAGCAAAGTTCATCTAGAAGAACAAATGGTCAAGAATTTCAAGGGAATTAATGAAAAAAAAAATGCTGGTGAAGATGGCCTAGTTGTGCCAGATCTATAACTATATTATAAAGCAGTGGTCATCAAAACCACTTGGTACTGGCTAAGAAATACAGTAGTCGATCATTGGCATAAGATAGAATCACAGGACAAAATAGACAATAACTATAGCATTCTAGTGTTTGAAAAACCCAAAGACCCCAGCTTTTGGGATAAGAACTCACTATTTGACGAAAACTGCTGGGAAAATTGGAAACTAGTATGGAAGAAATTAGGGCTTGACCCACACCTAACACCACACACCAAGATAAGATCTAAATGGGTTCATGATTTAGATATAAAGAGTGATATCATAAATAAATCTGAGGAACACAAGATAGTTTACCTCTCAGATCTGTGAAGAAGGAAGGTATTTGTGTCCAAAGAACTGGAACACTTAATTGAACACCAGATAGATAATTTTTATTATAATAAGTTAAAAATTTTTTGTACAAACAAAACTAATGCAGACAAGATTAGGAGGGAAGCAATAAATTCAGAAATCATTTTTACATTTAAGGTTCTAATAAAGGCCTTATTTCTAAAATATATAGAGAATTGATTCAAATTTATCAGAATTCAAGCCATTCTCCAATTGATAAGTGGTCAAAGGATATGAACAATTTTAAGATGTAGAAATTGAAAGTATCTCTAGTCATATGAAAAGGTGTTCCAAATTACTATTGATCAGAGAAATGCAAATTAAGTCAACTATGAGATACCACTATACACTTATCAGATTGGCTAAGATGACAGGAAAACATAATGATGAATGTTGGAAGGGTGGGGGAAAAAATGGGACACATACATTGTTGGTGGAACTGTGAACAGATCCAACCATTTTGGAGAAACAGCAGTATTTCTACTAGGCCTATATCCCAAAGAGATCTTAAAGGAGGGAAAGGGACCCACATGTGCAAAAATGTTTGTGGCATCCCTTTTTTGTTGTGGCTAGAAACTGGGAACTGAATGGATGCCCATCATTGGAATATGGCTGAATAAATTATGGTATATTAATATCATGCAATATTATTGTTCTGTAAGAAATGACGAGCAGAATGATCTCAGAGAGGCCTGGAGATACTTCCATGAATTGATGCTAAGTTAAATGAGCAGAACCAGGAGATCATTATACATGGCAACAACAAGACTATATGATGATCAGTTCTGATGGACATGGTTCTCTTCAACAACGAGATGTTTCAAACCAGTTCCATTTGTGCTGTGTTGAAGAAGGCCATATACACCCAGGGAGAGGCCTGTGGGATCTGACTGTGGAATACAACATAGCATTTTCATGATTTCTGTTGATGTTTGTTTGCATTTTGTTTTCTTTCTCAGGTTTTTTCCTTGTAAATCAGACTTTTCGAATACAGCAAGATAACTGTGTGAATATGTATACATACATTCAATTTGATATATATTTTAACATAGTTAACACATATTAGACTATCTGCCATATAGAGCAAGGGTTGGGGGAAAGGAGAGAAAAATTTTGAACAGAAGACTTTGCTAGGGTCAATGTTGAAAAATTACCCATGCGTATGTTTTGCAAATAACAAGATTTAATTTTAAAAAGAGTGGATATATAGCTCTCAGTTCAAAACACAAACTGACACTTTAAAAAAATACTTAAAAATGAAGATTGGTCAGAGAGCAATGGCTTTTTTTATGGTAGAAGTCCAAAATTCTATACAAATCATTTTGAAGGAAACATAGAGAAAAATGTCACAAAAGAAAGAAATGGGCAGGGAAAAAAGGTAAACTGACCAGTTGGTGAAAAAAAGAAAGAGAATCACCATTAATTATCTTGTGACAACAAAAGAAAATTAAAAAGATCTCTAGAATGTTTGTTGAACTACCTATAATAAATTGATGAGCATATAAAAACAAGATTCATGAGGATGAGTATGGATGTACAGGTGGTAATAGTTATCTCTGGAGAAAATTTCTTGGCCAATAATTATGATTGAGTATCCCCAGGACCTAGAACATTGTGGCATGGCCACTGTATGTATATAAAAAATACATGATTAAATGATTGTTATAGTTTTGAGAAGCACAAGTACATTCTCTAAGAGAGAGTATTCTGGGTATAGCTTTTAACTTATCAAAATTGCCTTGAGGATTCTGAGTGCTAGAACCAATATCAATTTTTACTTTCCATTCATTTTATGATTGTGGTGACATATCCAAAGTATCACAGTGAAGGTATTTAAAGAGATCAGATTAACATTGTTACAAAAAACAATCAATAGAAACATCAAAAAGAATAATAGTAACAGTTTTAAAAAATATATTTATATAATTAAATAATACCATAAAACATTTCAAATAGTTGAAACACCAGAAGAAATAAAAATGTGAATAGCAACCATATAATATATCCCAATAGACTTCACCAGTTCATAAAAACATATTCAAAGACAATGAAGAAGAGAAATGCTAAGAAAAATTACAGGTTCAATTTTAAAATGTTTGAATAAAATAGCAAACAAAGCAGGAAATCAATAAAAAAGAATGGAGAAGAGGAAAAGGAGAAATTAATAAATGAAGTGAGGAATATGAATATTAGAATTATTGAGTCAAAAAATCCATATAGATAAAAAATGTTACTCCAATAGAAAACCATTACATACAATGTACACTATCTGTAAATATGAGCTCAAAATCATTGAAATGTCCACATTTTATGATCTTGTTTTAGTGGCAAGTGACCTTTGATTCTGTTCATAAAATTTAATAATGTTTTAGGGTGAGAAGAGAGCAGAATTACTCAAGAAAAATGATCATTAAAAAAACAAAGGAAACGAATCCAAATGCATCTTCATCAGAGGTCAAGGCTATCAGCATTCTGAGTTTTCTGTAGGTATTTTCTTCACTCCAAGGTGAAATCTAAGATACTGAATCACAGGGAAATCTGGTGTACGTAGCTAATACTCAAGTGACAGAGAAATACTTAAATGCTTCAAAAAGATTTGTGATTTTTGTCAACTATTTGCTGCTGCCAACAATTACTTTTCTGTGGCAACTTTAGTCTCAGAAGGCCATGTGAAGCTCTTATCACTCTGAGTGATCATTTTTAATTCTTTGGAGGCTTTCTTATTTCTGCCATAAAACTTTCTAGTGTCTGAATTTAGCTGAGATACTCCTCAAATGACAGATGCAGAGACTAATATTTTTTCTTCTCTTCACACAAAACTTTAGTAGAATCTGCCAAAATTTGTGCCTTATATTCTTTGACATATTCTATGGTTGCCTCTATGCCATTTTGAGAGACTATGGTACAATAAAATAAAATAATAATGATAATAAATTTTTAATAATGACAGCAAGCAATATTTATATTGGAGGTACTATTATTAACACCATTTTGCAGATGAGGAAACTGAGATTGAGAAATATCAAGCAGCTTTTCCAAGATAAATATTAGGGAGACAGAACCAAGTTCTTCCCCAAACCCCTCAAAAACATTTAAATAATGACTCTAAATTGTATTGCAGTTACTAAGGCCCTAAAGTAGGAGTAAAAATAAGTTCTTTTTAATTCCCAAATATAGCACCATGTCTCCTATGCCACTTAAATACTTTGGTGGGCAGCAGGGTTTTCAATATATAAATATATCTCTTGCATGATATTGAGATATATAGCTGCACACATAAAATCTTTGCATCCATACAGACATACATACAAACATATATAGATATAGATATACAAATTGATTTGGTAAAGTGACAAGCCTGGAGAAAGGACTCATGATGAAAAATTCTAAACAAATAAACGAAAGATTTAAAGAACATTCTCTGATGAATTTCCAACATTTCCAGTGCTCTTACACTGGAATTTATGTATGACACTTTATGACACTGAATTCCTAGCTGTTTGAAGAAAAAAATACTTAGTATTGGTAGTAGAAACTCATAGGTGTTTCCTGTACAAAAGAAATAATAAGTATAGTCCTTATCTCTATCCTCATTTTTAGCACCAAGCACAGAGTAGATAATAAATATTTATTTTAATTTTTAAAATTATTTTATACACAGAGCTCTAAGTGACAGAAAAGTCAATCAGGAAATTGTCTTAAAATGTTTATTTCCTTTTTCAAGTATTTATTTTTATTTATTTATTTTTACATTCTTTTACTAAAACAGTCCCAAATTATCTTTCCGTTCAATCCTTCCAACACCAAAAAAGATAGAGAGAAGGGGGAGGGGAACAATTAGGTAAAAATATTTCCATATGAGTCATGTTAAGAAACAAACAAACAAGAATAAAGGAAGTGAGAAAAAAGTATGCTTCAATATTCACTCAGAGTTCATCAGTTCTCTCTCTCTGAAAGTAGATAACTTTCTTCATAATGAGTTCTGTAGAACTGTTATGGACTATAGTATACATCAGAGTAGCCACATCTTTCCCAGTTGATCATTGTTACAATATTACTGTTACTGTGCACAATGTTCTGGTTCTGTTAGTATACTTTGTATTAGTCCATAAGAGTTTCCCCAGGTTTTTCTGAAATCATCCTTATCATTATTTATTTTAGCACAATAATATTCCATCATAATCTCACACAATACTTTTTTCAATCATTTCCCAAATTATGGACTTCTAAGTATCATTTTTTTTGCTGCCACAAAAAGAGCTGCTATGAATGTTTTGATAGATAATTGGCCCTTTTTTATTTTTCTTCTATCTCTTTGGGATACAAATCTAACAGTGATTAACATAGTTGTATCTTCCTTTGGGCATGGTTCTAAAATGTTCTCCAGTTCACAACTCTACCAACACAGCATCTATATCACTATTTTTCCTATTCCCTCAAACATTTGTTATTTTCCTTTTCTATCATGTTAGCTATGTGAAGTAAATCCAGAATAGTTTTAATTTGTATTTTTCTATATATCAGTGATTTAGACCATTTTTATAACATGTGACTTTAGGTATCTTTAGTTTCATCTTCTGAAAACTCCTTACACATATTCTTTGACCAGTTATTAACTGAGAACGAGATCTTAATTTTATAAATTTTGTTCAGTTCCCTATATGTTTGAAAAATTAGGTTTTTATCAGAGAACTTAGTTTCCTTTGTAGATCACTGTTTAAAAAAAATAAAAAACTTCCCCATGAAAACTTTGCAGATACGATCAGCTCCTAGAACTTCTACAACCCCCTCAAAAATATTTTATGCATTTTGTATATATTTTATATTTTCCAATACATGTACATGTTACTCCACTCAAAATGGCAGACACTGTTCCCCTTTTGCTTTGTGTCATCAGTATCTAACACAGTTCCTGGAATTTAGTGGATCTTCAATAAATGTACATATAGAGTAAGGGAATGAAAGATCTTTGGCGAAAGTTTTATTGCAATGAGTTCTGAAGGATTTCCTGGCTATAGAATCAAGGAGGAGATTGTTCAGATGGGGTGAAAGGCACAAAAGTATAGAAGGAAAAATAAATCAAATATCTAATGAGGGAAAAAAAGGCTTTGTTGTTGTAATATGAGAGCCTGAATTGGATAAGAAAGGTAGAGGAAAGCAGTTTATACAGGTATTAGTAGGAGAGTAAGGAATTTATATTTGATGAAAAAGCATATTTACATTTAAGTCCTTGGGCAAGAGGGGTCACATAATGGAAACGATATGTGTTGATGAGAATAATATTGCAAATAGAAGGGATAATTCTAAGACATAGGAAATATGTAAAGGATTAGCAGATCTGTGTTCAGAGAAAAGCTCAGGGTGGTGGATAGGAGGTCAAAGATGATTCTAATTCTGTAGCAATCAGATAAAACAAGGAAAATAGCAGGTTTCTTGAAAATAATAATGCATAAGTTGAGCTACTTGTTTAAAAATAATTCATACAGTTTGGCTGAGAGGGAATATAATGAATTCAGGTTTGTTGGTTTTTTTTGTTTGTTTTTTTTACATAATATGTTTTGAGTTATGTCAAAATATCAAATGAATTTATCAAGTAGCTAGAAGTTCTAATCTACTAGAGGGAAGCTCAGTCGGAAGTGAAAGTTTAGGATTCTCCCAAATAAAAGCAATAATTAAATAGTGACAGTGAACGAACATTCAGAGACTAAGAACAGAGAAGTATGCCGAAACTGAGCAAATTTACTTGGAGAATGACAATATCTAAAAAAATATGAAAAATATTCATATTTTTTCAGTCAATCAATCAACAAATACCTAAGCACTTATGTCCCAGAATTGTTATATTTCATAGAATGAAATATTCATAAAGCATTTTCAAAACATTAAAGTGCTATGTAAATGCTAATTGTTGTTATACATTTGAGTTCAGGATGTTTCTGGGTAATATAGTTTGTAATATCCAGTGGGTTATTGTTGATATGGGAATGAAGATCAGAGAAGACAGGTTGGATATATAGATCTGTAAGTAATTTTGCATAAGTACAACATGAAAATTTGGAAGAACTGATGGTTACTGAGAAACAAAGTATGGAGCTAGAAAAGAAAAAGGCCCAGAAAAGAACCTTGGGTAACATCTACATTTAGACAGTCTGGCATGGATAATTAGACAGTATAGGAGACTGAGAAGGAGCAGTCAGATAGGTAGAAGGTGACTAAAAGAAAGTAGCAATATAAATTTATAGAAGTGAGATTATCCAGGAGAAATTGGTGGCCAATAATATTCACAGGAAAAGATAAGGTTGATAAAATTTACAACTGATAAAAGACCATTAGACTTGGAAATTAAGAAAGAAATCACTGACAACTTTGAAGAGAACACTTTATTTTAACTGATTAAGTTGAAAGTCAGATTTCAAAGGTTTGAGGAGTGACTAAAAGAAGTGGAGTCAGCATGTTTTTCAAAGATTTTAGCTTAGAAAATTAAGAGAGGTTTAGGATGATAGTTTGAGGGAATGGTTCTTAAGTATTTTAAGGATAAAGGATATGAGCAAATTCAACGTCAGTTGGAGAAGATCCGGTTGATAAGAAGTAGTTGAAGATTTGGGAGGCAATGATTGGGAATGTAAATGTTGAAAGGTTTGACGTGGTGAAGAGAAATGCAGAGAGAATAAGATTATATATAAAAGAGTTTTGAGATACAGAGAATGGAAAAAGAGGGAGTTCATATCAAACATCTTCAAAGAAGCAAAGTCTTCAAATGTAAGTGAGTGGGAAAGAGGAATTTTGTAGAGCTTCAGGTAAGATGAAAGGGTTTGGAGTAGCTTCTGTGGGGAATAAAATAATGTGTCACTTACAGAAGAACAAAAAGGACTACTTTGTTGCAGTAAGAGCTCAATTGATAACTGATGTTGGATAACATTAATTTAGAATATATTCATTGTGATTGTGAGACTTCCTCCAGAGTAATCCTGTGAGTAGGAATGATGGAAATGGATGATAGAAATAATCCATGGCTGAAGTTTGACAAGAATGATGACAGAATGGATGGGAAGGAAGTCAATAGAATAAGGATAACACTCAAGTTGAAGATGAGTTGAAATAGATAACAACTCGATTAAGGGTGAAGAAGGAGAAAAGTTAATTCAGAGAAATGATGACTGCCTAAGAATATATTCAGAAGTAGAGGGTAAATGGAGGTCTTTAAAAATGAACAGTAGTTGTAGGGAGGGTAAAGCATAGGAATAGAGGAATATTTGTGAGTGCTAACAAGATCCATTATGTAATATCCTTATATGTGGCTAAAGCAGAATGGAGTAAGTCCTGAGACTGAAGAAGGTTGAAAAATTGGGGTTAAGGAATTTAAGGGAACATCTCTATGGATATTGAAATTGGCTATTATAAGGGCAAGAATTGAGAAGGAAAGGAAGCTGGTAAACCATGAGCTAAAAATGCTACTTTACAAAGTACTTACTTATACATATTATATATATATATATATATATATATATACATATATATATACTTATACTTACATGCTATTTTACACATGCTTTTATAAACTCATCAACTCAAATAAATTACTATGTCTTTTTATAGATTATGAGTAAATTTCTGGGATATACATGTAAGTTTACATGTTAAGTAGGGTCTCATTAGAAAGTTTCCATCATCCAACATAAAATGATATTATGTATTTTTATTCATTTTCAACAGTGTAGATAAATCTTAAAATTTGTCTTTTACTTGAATAAACATTTATTTTATTATTTTGATAATAAAAATTTACTTTTGTCATGTTTTGGGGGGAGTAGAAAGGAGATAGCAACTTGTATAGATTTGCAAAAATATTTGTAAATTAAAATAAAATATTTGAAATCCACAATAATTATCCTATTAAAATCCTCACTACCTGAGTAACCTTGGACAAATTAACTTCATTTTGGAGAGAACTAAATGACCTTTCTAGCTCTAAATCCTATGATTCTATAATCCATAGATAAGAACTCAAAAATTTAGTCAAATCTAAAAAAAAAAAAACAAAAACAATGTTAACACTTATACTCTTTACAATTGCCTAAAATCCTCATCAAAATTTATGCTGATGGACCATTGACTTCCTCTCTTTTCATAAAAGCTGCATACCAAGTTTCCATGGAGATCTAAGAATGATGAAGTTATAAGCCTTGAAAAATGGAATGTCATGAGGGAAAGCATTTTAGATAAAAAGCCAAATTAATTTTCAATTGGATCTATTACCAATTATTTATAAGATAGTCTTTTAAAAATGTCTAACTGTGCAGCAGGTGAGCTGAATATATTATTTAGCAGAATAAATGTGGAGCTAAGATTTGAAAAACTATTTCATAATTGTTTGAAAACAAGGCATAAAACAGTTAAAAAGTGAGCAATTTAAGTTATTTGGAAACATGATCTTATATCAAGTATTCTGTTTTCACAAATTCACTCAAAGAGGTTATCTATTAGTGATCATGAATCCTGCAATATCCTTTAGCTATTTTAACTCTCTTATTCAAAACCCTACCTTAAGGAGGGGAAGAAGGGATTGAGGATGGTGTAACCTTTCAGATCCACAATTACCTGTCCCCTTGCTCCTAGATAATTAAAAAAAAAACTGGATGCACAGAATTTATACTGAGCTCTGAACTAAGCAAAAGATTCAAGATGTGGTCATAAATGTGTCAGCAAAATGTACATCTTGTCCAGACTCTCTACATGTCTATGGATGTATTCTTGCCAAGAAAAAATGAAGCACCATTATATGCTCTTTATGTTTTTAGCCTGAATCTTCCCTTTCACCGAGCCTAGAAACCCAACAATCCCATTCCTTACTGGCTTAACCCTTTAACTTGCTCTGTTTCTGACCTAGTCCAGTTTTCCCCTTATGATGAGTATTCCTATTCCCAAGAGTTCATTATACTTGTGTTCAATTTAGTGAAGACACCATATTGGCTTAACCTCCTTTGGCTCAATACCCCCAAGCTCAAGAGACCTTCCAGCCTCAGAATCCCCAGCAATATTTTAGGCATGTACCACTATTCCTATCTACATACTCCTTTATGGATACTACTCTTATTATACATCCATCCTACTGTTATAGATCATATTAACTTTTTTATATACTACTTCCATTGTTAAAATTGCTAATCACATGGTTTCCTAAAATTAAGAGTACTTTTTGCCCAAAAACTCTTTTCTACAGCTCTACAATTCTACATTTGCACAGTGAGTCATTAAAAATCAAGTATTAGATTTTATATTTATTCCCATTAAACTTCATGTTATTAGATTAGATCAGTCTATTGAAACCTTTCTCGATCCTATGACTCTAATGTAATATGTTAGTTATATCCCTTTGTGGCATTCCAATTTGAAAAGTATTTCATCTGTGCCTTCAAGTCATTGATAAAGCTGTTTAATAAAACAGCAAAGGACAGAACCCCATGGCAATCCAAGAGAGAGCATCCTGAGCTGACTCAGATTGATGAAATTATTTGGTCAGAGACATTTAACCAATTCTAAATCTATATAACCATACTAACATCTAGTCCACATCTCAGTTATTATGAGAGATTTTGGTAAACATCTATATTTATAACTTCATCTCTTAGGACAAATAACACTTAAGAAAGGGAATGAAATATATCTGGCATGACATGGTTTTACAAAACTATGCTGAATTTCACAACCCATTTTTTCTTTTTAACACCTCAAATATCTTTTAAGTAATATATTCTAGAACTATGCCAATAATCAAATTCAGGCTCACCAGCTTATTTTTTCAGAATTCATTTTCTTATCTGTATTGAAAATTCATGTTTAGCATTGTAGACTATCTCTGTATTCCTTGATACATGGGATGCTGAAGTTCATGGGTCTTTTAAGGTTAAGCATTCAGACCTGTTATAAATCTAAAACTAATCTTGTGTCCACATTGAATCCACTACCAATATGATGGGCCTCTAGAATTAGAAGCCACCATGCTGTAGAAGAGGAGATTTGGTCCCAAAAAAAGGTTACTCTTTCAGCCAGGGTGAGATTAAAGATTAAAAAAATAAAGGAGACAGAGAGATGACAACAATAATAGAAATTTTGCTGAAGGGAGGGAAAGAGAAAATGAGAATATCATGATCTTTTTTATATATTTAATAGGGTAAATTTCCAACTTAGTTTTGTAAATTAAAACCTGCAGTGATAAATTTATCTTTTTACCTGAAAAGGAATTATTCATTAAAAAAGGAAGCATTGAAGGTGGAGCCAAGATGACAGAGTAGAAGAGCTTCCCAAACTCTCAACATCCCTTTCCAAGCAACTGCAAGATAATGTATCTATTCTGGAATGACATCATCAACAAAAAGTTTGGTGTCATACACTTTTTCAATCCAATACAATTTAGTAAATTGAAAGGCAAAGTTTGTGAAATGGGGGTCTATAGACTGATAGTGACACTAGCTGTGCCCTTGAAGGCAGTGGCAGCAGCAGTACTGGAAGCTCTCAATGTCCAGAAATATTAAGATGACTAGACACCTGGTTAAAAAGAGATTACAAGAGATCCAATGTAGGCACAGGACAGAGTGCTGTTTGGCAAGTCCATTACTAGTTCTAGATCACACTTTTTTTTTAACAATAGCTTTGTATGGGGAGAATTCTGGGAAGATAGCTGAGTAAGTGGTAAATGTCATATATTTGTGCCTCAGGGCAAACATAGACTGGTGAAAAATCAAGAAGATTTGAGGCAGAACAGAGGTTCTTCTGATATAACTCAAGAAGATCTGAAGAAACACCCCAGGCCAGGATTAACCTGTATGAAATACAAACACTTCCAGGGTAGCTCCCTAGAAACATCAAGTGGGGACCCTTGGGCTAGCTGAATGTTGCTAGATTCTCAACAGAAACCACAGAAACTTTCATCTCCTAGACTGGTTGTCAAGTTGGAGTTTGAATTGGAAAGACCAAGTGAAGCCAGCCTGATTGGGAATGTCAGGCCCAGATGTGCTGAGATGCAGCCCTGGGAAAGAAGGAACCAAGACCTAGTTAATGCAGAAGTAGTGGGGCATGGAAGCTGCTGTGTGTGGGCATGTGCAGGAGAGTGGAGCTCTTAGTTTGGGGTTCCTGGTAAGAGGGGAGAAATGGAGGGAAGCTTGAGGCACCATTCCCCCCCAACCCAGAATTAAAGATGCTTACACTCATATCTTGTATTAAAAAAAAATGAATTGGCAAAGAAGAAAGAATCCCACTATTGTGGGAAGAGGGAAGACCAGGATTCAACTTCAGAGGATAACTCTTTAGTAAAAAAAAAAAAAAAGCTTCTACCCCAAAGAGTAATGTGAAATAGCTCCTTGCCTAGAGAGAATTTATAGAATTCAAAAAGAATTCAAAAATCAAATGAGAGATATTGAGGAAAAACTAAAGAAAAAATTCAAACTATCCAAGAACAACAAAAAAGAAGGAACAGAGTTTCAAAGATGAAAATAACTCTTTGAAAATTAGAATCTGGCAAGAGGAAGTCAGTGAAGCTATGAGAAGCCAAGAAATAACAAAACAAATTATAAAAAAAATGAGAAAATAGAATAGAATGAGAAACATAAAAAAACAGTCCAATAATTGGACTGCCAGAAAGTTGTGACTAAAAAGAGAACCTTGACAGAATAATGCAAGAAATTATCCTAGAATATTGTCCTGGGGTGAGAGAACATGAGGGGAAAGTAGAAATGGAAAAAATCCACCCATCAACACCTAAACAATATCCTTTCTGAAAAACACATAGAAATATTATTGCCAAATTTCAAAACCCTCAAATCAAAGGGAAATTTTGGCAAGAAACAAGAAAAAAATTCAAACATGCTAGAGCTACAGTTATAATTGTACAAGATATATCAGCAATTACAATAAAGGATGGTAGATGTTGGAATCATATCTACAGACAAACAAAAGAACTATATCTGCAGCCAAAAATATCATATCCAACAAAATGTATAATTTATGTTTAAGAGTTACATCAACAATAAGGTAACTCAAAAGAAAGACTAGCAGAATAAAGGTAAAAATAGTATTCATATTTATATAAATGAGATACAAAGGAAACATTGACACAGAAGCATTAGTGGGGGGGGAGGGCTCGTATTTCTTAAAACCTACTAACATCAGGAATGGGTTCAATAAATTTGGAAAAAAAATAAAAAATAAATAAATGAAAAAATCAGCAAAACAAAATAAAAATAATAGTTTTTTTTTATTTTCAAAATATATGCAGAGATAGTTTTCAACATTCACCCCTGCAAACTGATGTTCCATGTTTTTTTTCTCTCCCTTCCCTAGACATCATGTAATCCAATATAGGTAAAAGATGCAAAATTCTTCCATATGTATTTCCACAATTATCATGCTGCATAAGAAAAATCAACTCAAAAAGGAAAAAAATGAGAAAGAAAACAAAAACCAAGCAAACAACATCAAAAAAGGTGAAAACACTATTTTGTGTTCCACATTCAGTCTTCATAGTCTTCTTTCTATATGCAGAGGCTCTCTCCATCACATCTATTGGAACTGGCCTCATTGTTGAAAACAGCCACATAACATCAGAATTGATCTTCACATATTCTCATTGTTGTTATGTAGAATGTTCTCTTGGTTCAACTCACTTCACTTAATATCAATTTATGCAAGTCTCTCCAGGACTTTCTGAAATAAATCTGATGATTATTTCATATAGAATAATAATATTCCATATAATTCATACATCATACCTTATTCAGCCATTCCTCAACTGATGGACACCCACTCAGTTTCCAGTTCCTTGCCACTACAAGAATGACTAATACAAACATTTTTGCACATGTGGTTCCTTTTCCCTTTTTTATGATCTTTTTCGGATACAGAGAGACTGCTGGAACAAAGGTTATGCACATTTTGATAGCCTTTTGGGCATAATTCCAAACTGTTCTCCAGAATGATTAGATAAGTTCATAACTCCTCCAACAATATTAGTGTCCCAGTTTCCCCACGTTGCCTCCAACAATTATTGTTATCTTTTCCTATCATCTTAGCCAATCTGAGAAGTGTATAATGGTACATCAGAGTTGTCTTAATTTGCATTTCTCTGTCTAAATTACACTTTTAGGACAGAGAGAAGCACTAGCTCTTCTAGTTGCAAGGAAGCATGAGCGTTTCCTAGGTAAGGACAAGAAATGACTAGGAGATCAATGACAACGTTTCTTCCTAGATCATATCACCTTGGAAGTACTGAAAATGTAATAACGCCTCCCCCCCCCCAAAAAAAAACTAGTTGTGAAAACAGCAGCATAAACAAACAAACAAACGAAAGAAAAAAAAAAAAACCTACAGTTGGGACAGCCACAGGGCATGCAGAACTCAACTCTAATATAAAGTTCAAAGTCAAAAAATAAGCTGGGAAAATGAGCAAAAAATAAAAATAAAAAGAACCTCACCATTAAAAGCTAGTAGGTTAATAGAAAAACTCATTATACAAACTTAGAAGAAGATAGTTGCCCAAATGCATCTATAAGCAAAGCTTAAAAGAGATTGTGAAGATTGTGAAGAAACTTTTTCTCAACTCTATATAGTAACTTCACAAAAAGCAACCATATATTACATGACAAAAATCTCACAAATAAAAGCATAAAAAAAGAAATATTTAAAACACCATTTTCAGACCACAGTGCAATAAATATTACATTTAATGAAGGATCTTGGAAGCACAGATTAAAAATTTATTGGAATCTAAATAATCTAAAATTAAAGAATAAGGGATCAAAGAACAAATCATAAAAACAATGATTTCATTGATGAGATTGACAAGAAAGAGAAAACATACCAGAACTTATGGAATGCAGACAAATAAGTATTTAGGAAAAAATATATTTCTAAATGCTTATATCAAAAATATATAAAGAGTAAATGTCAAATGCCTATTTAAACACCAAAATAGAAATAGTATAAATAAAGGATCTAGTTTTGTAAAAAGAAACCCAATAAAATATATTAATCATTGGTTAATTTTATTTTTAAAAGAGAATAAAAACAAATCACCCATATCAAAAATGGAAAGAAAAATCCACTTTCAATAAAGCTGAAATTAAAACAATTATTAACAATTATTTTGCTCTATTATACGCCAATCACACTGACAGTCTAAATCAAGTGGATGCATATTTACTAAAACACAAATTGCAATTTGCCTAGATTAGCAAAAAAGAATGTATTATACTTAACAATTCCTTGGGAAAAAAAATGAATAATCCATAAATGAGATCCCTAAGAAAATAATTGGTAAATCCATGTTAATTGAATTAATTCCAATACTATATATTTCTTTCAAAAAAAAGAATGATTAAGTAATACAAAATTACTTCTTCATACAAATACAAATACATACTTTATACAAACACATTTATACAAATGTGGTTTTGATACCTAAGTCAATTAGATTATAGCAATATTTAACAAAGATCATATCCATTGACTAGGTAGTATTTGTACTAGCAATACAAAGTTGGTTAAATTCATGAAAACTATCAGCATAATTTACAATATCCATAACAAATACAACAAAAATCATATGATTATGTTAGTACACACAGAAAAAAGCCTTTAACAAAATGCAACATCCATTCCTATTAAAAAACACTAAAAAGCTTATGATTAAAAGAAGCTATTCAGTTTGCTTTGTTTTGTTTTGTGTTAATGATAAGTATTATCTATATAAATCAAAAGAAAGAATTATCTGTGATATAAGCCTGAAGTCTTGCCAATAAGATAAAGGTTGGGAAACAAATATAAATATTATCACTATTATTAATCAATATTTTACTAGAAATATTAGCTTTGCAATAAAACAAATAGATGGAATTAGAATAAGCAATGAGGAAATAATAGTATCACTTTGCAAATTATATGAGACAATCAAATTTAGAGTCAACTAAAAACACTAGTTGAAACAATAATTTTAGCAAAATTACAGGATAAAAATTAAGCCCATGTCACCATTTTTATGTTACCATAAAGAAAAGAAAAAAAAACCTAGAACAAAGAAAAAAGATGAAATCTATTTTTAAAAATGCAAACAATGATAAATACTTGGAAATCTTCCTGCCAAGGCATATGCAGGAACAATATGAATAAAATCACAAAATGCTTCACACAAATAAAGACACATCTTAAAAAATTGAACAAATACTAATTGCCAAGTCAATATAATAAATTATAGGCTGAGCCAATATAGTAAAAATTAGAATTATACCTCAATTAATTTGCTTGTTGAGTGTCATACCAATCAAATTACCAAAGAATTATTTTATAGTGGTGGAAAAACAATAATTTACATCTAGAAGAACAAGAGATCAAACATTTCAGGGGTAGAATCAAAATGGTATAAACTAGATAGGACATTGTCTGAACTCTCCCCATCTTCCCTTAGAATCAACACTAAATCACGCTTCTGAATAGATTTTGGAGTGACAAAACCCAGAAACATTTGAAATGTAATAATTTTTCATCTTAAGATATTTTGTAAAAAGGTCAGGATAATATCAGGAAAGGTCTGTCTCATTGGGCAGAAGGTGTGTGGTCCAGCCCAAACACAGTTCAGAGAGGCCCAGCAAAGAGAGACCTGACATGGAGAAACTATCTAAAAATTATTAACCAAAATATAGCAGTATTGCTTTCTCTTTCCTGGTTCAAAAGGATCATTAGACAAGCTCTGAGATCTCCAACACAACTACAGAAGGCAAATTATGAGCCTCTTAACCCCAACATAACAGGTGAGACTTGGCCAGATTAACCACCAGCCCAGGATAGTTAATGAGAGGACCCAGTGCCCCTGCAAAAGAGCTTGGGACAATTTCCCTTATGCCTTAGGTGTAGAGCTTAACTTTTAAAATGAGCAAAAAGATCTCTGACTCTAGAAAGCTACTAAGGAAACATGGAAGATCAGAACACAAATCCAGAAGAGGACTGCAAATGCAAAATGCTATAAGATGAATCCTCAAAGGGGGATGCAAAGTGGTCTCCAGCTCAAAAGGCAGTCTTGGAAGAATTCAAAAATGATCTTAGAGATTTAGAGTAAAAATGAGAAAAAGAAATGAGTGGTAAAATAGGAAAAAATGCATTCTACAAAACAACTTCTTTAAAAGTACAATTGGCCAGATGCAAAAGGAGGTAAAAAAAGCTAAAAGAAGAAAATAATTAACTAAAAATTAGAATTGGACAAATGGAAATGAATGACTCAATGAAACATCAAACAAAACAAAAAAATGAAAAAAAATGGAAGAAAGTGTAAAATATCCAATTAGAAAAACAACTGACCTGGAAAATAGATCCAGGAAAAACAGACTAATAATTATTGAACTACCTGAAAATTTTGCAGAAAAAAAAAGATTCTGGACAACCTCTTTCAAGAAATCAAGGAAAACTGCCCTGACATATTTAAAAGTTTAAGTATTTCAAGAGAATCAATGGGGTAAAAAATGCAACTTAGCAGTATCAGATTTCAAACTGTTATTAAGTAGTAGTTATCAAAACAATCCAGTAATCAAGACAATTTTAAAAAATCAAGTGTTTGATTAGTGTAGATTAGATACTTTATATATAGAAATAAATGATTGTAGTAATCTAATGTTTGATAATTCAAAAAATCCAAGCTTTGAATATAAGAATTAATTATTCAACAAAAACTGTTGAAAATGGCAGAAATTAGGAATAGGCCAACACCTTAAACTATATGATAAGATAAGGTCAAAATAGATACATGTTGTATTCATAATGAGTGGTAACACAAGCAAATTAGGGAGGCATAGAAAACATTTCTTGTTAGACCTATGAACAAAGTAAGATTTTATCATAAGATAAAGAAAAGATCACAAGAAGTAGAATACATAATCTCAATTACATGAAATTAAAAAGGTTTTACACAAACAAAAGCAATATGGTCAAAATTGGAAGGAAAACAGAAAAGTGGAGTGGGGTGGAAGGTTATTTTCTCATTTCTCAAATATAAATGAAATGGAACCAAATTTATTTGTTTTCAAATTAGAGAAATTCTCCAGTTGATAAATAGTCAAAGGATATGAACAGTCAGTTTTCACAAGAAGTCAAAGTTATCAATAATTATATGAAAAAAGTGATCTAAATAATTATTAGAGTTTTTTGAGGGGCAGAGCCAAGATGGCAGAGTGAAAACGTGACTCTCTGCGTCCTCCTCCGATCTTCTCTCAAATCAACAATAAAATAAGCCTTTGAACTGATCTTCAAGTCAACAGTCCAGAAATATTTGGACACTGCTTGCTGATATCTCTGAAGAACTTCACATCAGGCTTGTCTAACTCGGACAGAGTGATAAACAGAGAACTCTGGTGTAGGCCGGAAGTGAGGGTAGGACTCAGCTCACTGTGGCAGAAACTCCAAACTCCAAACTCCAAATTCCAAACACCTGGGGTTTATCTGAGGCACTCAGGACACTCTGCCCTGATTGGGGGCAGGTGTTCTGATAGACTTGCCTTGTTTAAGGACTAATTCGGACTTAGTCCTAGCCCCCACAGGCCCAGGACCTTAAGTTAATTCCCCGAAGTGTCCCAGGGCAAAGATCTTCAGCCGATTTTTTCCCTACCTTAAAGAGATATCCACCCTGTATTAAAAAAAAATGAAGAAGCAAAAGAGAGCTCTCACCATAGACAGCTTTTATCGAGAAAAAAAAGGGATGATCCCAGATCCTGAGGTTCCTTTAGACAAAATTCCAGAGGAAGTTATTAAGGACCATCACTGGTCCCTTTTTCAAAAGGCCTTTCTGGAAGATTGCATAAAGAACCTCAAAAGAGATCTGGAGGATAAATGGGAAAATAAACTGAAATCAGTGCAAGAAGAATATGATGCCCTGCAAAAGAGATATGAAAAAGACACCAATTTATTGAAAAATAAAATTAGTGAAGTGGAAAAAGAGTACAATGAACAAAAAAAATTCAATTGGCCAGTTACAAAAGGAGCTTAAAAAGATGAGTGAAGAAAACAACACTTTAAAAATAAGAATTGAACAAATGCAAGTGAATGACTCAATAAGACTTCAAGAATCAGTCAAACAAAAACAAAAAAATGAAAAATTAGAAGAAAATATGAAATATCTCCTAGGAAAAACAACTGACTTGGAAAATAGATCTAGGAGAGACAATCTAAGGATTATTGGACTTTCTGAAAGCCATGATGAAAAAAAGAATCTAAACACTATCTTCCAGGAAATCCTGAAAGAAAACTGCCCTGAGATTGTAGAATCAGAAGGCAAAATCACCATTGAAAGAATTCACCGATCACCCCCTGAAAGAGACCCCAAAATTAAAACCCCAAGGAATATCGTGGCTAAATTTCAGGACTATAGCAACAAGGAAAAGATTCTGCTAGCAGCTAGAAAGAAACAAGTCAAATACCGAGGATCAATAATTAGAATCACACAGGATATGTCAGCCTCCACATTGAAGGATCAAAGGGCCCGGAACCAGATATTCCGAAGGGCAAAGGAACTTCGATTACAGCCAAGAATAACCTATCCAGCTAGAATGAGCATTATCCTCCAGGGCAGAAGATGGTCATTCAATGATATAGCTGAATTTCACCTATTTCTAATGAAAAGACCGGATCTGAACAAATAATTCGACATCCAAACACAGAACTCAAGAGATGCATAAAAAGGTAAAAAGGAAAGAACTCTTGAGAACTTTATTTTTACTAGGGGGATACTTAAAGTTTGAGGGTATAATTAACTAGATATTACTTTGATAATATGAAAAAGAGAACTAGAGGGGGAAAGGTTGTGATACTGGGGAAAAGAGGGAAAACTTGGTAAAATAAGATCCAAAAAAAGGAGGTAAAACAAGGTAAAATCTCTTGAAGAGGCAAAGAAAACCTTATATAATTGAGAGAAAGAGGGGAGGGAGAGGAGCATTGGGTAAATCTTACTCTCATCAGGTTGGGCTCTAAAAGTGTATATCAGACACTTGATTTCACATAGAAACCTATCTTTTGCTAGAGGGAAGGGGGAGGGAAAGGAGGAAAATAAAGGGATAAACTAATAGAAGGGAAAATAGAAGAATGAGGGGAAAGGAATAATTATTAGAGAAATATAAATTCACTTTACACCTATCATATTGGCTAATATAAGAAAAGAAAAATTACAATATATGTTTATTCTCTGTTACTAGAGTTGTAACTTGCTGTAAGTATTTTAGAGAACAATTTGGAACTATACTCAAAGACTATAAAATAGCAGTTTATACCTTTTGAACAGCATTAGCATTACTAGATACCTATTTCAAAAAGAATAAAAAAAAAGGAAAATAATCTATTATGTACATTGACATTAGATATTTTTGTGGTGGAAAATAATTGGAAATTGAGGGGATGATTTTAATTGTGGAATGACTGAAAAGCTGTGGTATATAATAGTGATAGAATACTATTATACTTTAAGAAGTGCCAAAGAGGATGGTTTCAGAAAAATTTAAATGAAGTTATATAAAGTGAAGTGAACAGAACCAAGAGAACATTTTTCCACAGTACCAGCAATATTGTAACAATAATCAAGAGTAAAAAACTTAGCAGTTCTTATCAATACAATGATCTACAAAGGACTCACAATGATAAATGCTCCCTACCTCTAGAAAAAGATCCAATGAACTTTAATGAGGATTAAAACATTTTTTCCATTACTTCCTGCCTTCTTTTACAACATTGCTAATATAGAAATGTTTTGTATGATTTTATGTGTATAATGGATATTATCTTACTTGGCTTCTCAATGGAGAGGGGGAAGGAGTTTCAGAGAGGAAGAAAATTTGGAACTCAGTTTTTAAAAAAATTAAATGTTCAAACAAAGAAAGCATCTTTCCTACACACTCCACCCAATATCCCATAGTCAATTTTTGTCATTGCAGAAAAAAGAAAGATTCTTTTTGTCTCATTAATTTTTATGTAAAATTGTTTTTGTTCTCTTGGTTGCTCCCTGGATAAATTGAAAGAGAAAGTACTGAGGCTCTTTATCTTCTGTATTTAATTATCTATATTTACACATTTACTACTTGTGATTAAGAAATAAGTACTGTGTATATCTATGATAAATATTGCAAGAACATTTCCTATTATTTGTGTATTTATTTTGGAGCAATTGCAATGTCATTAAGATGAATGAAAAATAAAGAAATGTAAAGGAATGAGGGGAGATGAACAGGAGAATGAGGATCATTAGTATTTCAAAATATACTTCCACTTTAGAAATGAATAATGAATTTCCAAAACAAACATCATTGTTTTAAAATACAAGATTATGTTGAAATAATTAAATATGTCAGGAAGCTTTAAATCCAAATACAACTAGACAATTCTAAAGACATGCCTTTTATTTTCCTTGTCTTGCATCCTCCCAATAGCATATTCTTGCTTCTTGTAGAACACCAAATCAGTGAATTAGCAAATTATAAAGCTTATAAATATCCAGACAAATGGATACAATAATGAAATAATGTAGATTCTTTTTAATGAAAAGGGGAAAAAATTAAGTAGTATGCACAACAGTTTTAAGAATCTCAGACTAGTAGAAGCAAAGGAGGGAAATTATTTGAACAGCTTTTCTTTAGTTTTGTTTACATAGAACTGGTATACATAATTAAAAGATAATTATATGTTTCAAGTGAACCTTACTCAATACCAGCCTCAAATAAAAATATGCTTGATTAGAAAGTGCCATTACTGGGTCTGCATCCCAAGGAAATCATAAAGAAGGGAAAAGGTCCACAAGTGCAAAAATGTTTGTGGTAGCTCTTTTTGTGGTGGCAAAGAATTGGAAAATGAGTAGATGCCCATCAATTGTGAAATGGCTGAATAAATTGTGGTATATGAAGGTAAGGGAATATTATTGTTCTATAAAAATGATACACAAGCTGATTTTAGAAAGGCCTGGAAAGATTAACACGAACTGATGCTGAGTGAAACAAGCAGATCCTTCCTTCCGGGGGTGGAGCCATGGTGGCGGAGATCAGACAGGAGTCTCTGTAACCTCCTCTAACCTCCCCTCAAACCAACAACATATGAAGCCTCTAGACTGATTCTGAAGCAAAAAAATCCACAATATCTGGAGAACAACACGATTCTAGAAGAAGATACCCTGGAAGAACCTCAAAACAGGTCTGTTTTAATGGGGCAGGGGGGTGGCCTACTGAACCCAGACTGCAGCACAGGGAGACCGGGGCAGGGAGCTGGAGCAGGGAGCTGGAACAGGAGTCGGAACAGGAGTGGGAGAGTTGTGCTTTTCACACACCTGGGAGTCTTCTGCGGGCCTCTTGGAACAATTTGTTCTGATTGTGGGCAGGTGGTTTGGAGGGTCTGCCTTTTGAGGGGGATAGATTGTGAACCACTGAACCCCTGATGACCATCGGACCTAGCTGCCATTACACAGCACCTTAAAGCAATCAATCAAACAACAGGACTGATAAGCACCAGAAATAATTCAATCAGCAGAGCTGCCCAGTTCCTGAAATAACTCAATCAGCAGAACTGTCCCAGGGCAAATTAAAGCAGCTGTCCCACCTTTGCCCTAAACAGACCTCACACCTTTAAAAAAAAAATGAATAAAAAACCAAAAAGAGCTCTCACCATAGACAACTTTTATGGAGAGAGGGAAGAACAGACCTCAAATCCTGAGGCACCTAAAGGTAAAGCAACTCCAGAAAAAGCCGCAAAGAGAGACATAAATTGATCTCCATGTCACAAGGCTTTCTTTGAAGATTGCATAAAAAATCTTAAAAGAGAGTTAGAAGAAACATAGGGAAACGAAATGAGATCACTGCAAAATAAAATTTAAAAAATGGAAAAAGAATGCAATGAACAAAAAAATGTAATTGGTCAATTGCAAAAGGAACTAAAAACAGTAACTGAAGAAAATAAGACATTAAAAATTAGAATCGAAGAATTGGAAATGAATGACTCATCAAGACTTCAAGAATCAGTCAAACAAAAACAAAAAAATGAAAAGATAGAGAAAAACATGAAATATATCCTAGGAAAAACAACTGACCTGGAAAATACATCTAGGAGAGACAATCTAAGGATTATAGGGCTTCCTGAAAGCCATGATGAAAAAAAGAACCTAGACACTATCTTCCAGGAAATCATAAAAGAAAACTGCCCTGATATTTTAGACCCAGAAGGCAAAATACTTATTGAAACAATCCACCGATCACCTCCTGAAAGAAACCCAAAAATTAAGTCCCCCAGAAATATTGTGGCTAAATTCCAGAACTATCATACCAAGGAAAAGATATTACGAGAAGCCAGAAAGAAACAATTTAAATATCAGGGAGCCACAATTAGGATCATACAGGACCTAGCAGCTTCTACTTTGAAGGATTGAAGGGCCTGGAATCAGATATTCCAAAGGGCAAAGGAACTTGGATTACAGCCAAGAATAAGTTACCCAGCTAGAATGAGCATTATCTTCCAGGGAAGAAGATGGTCATTCAATGATATAGGAGAAGTTCACCTATTTCTACTGAAAAGAACAGAACTGAAAAAAAAATTTGATCTACAAACACAGAACACAAGAAAAACATAAAAAGGTAACAAGAAAAAATAAATCTTGAGAACTATATTTATGTTATAGATACTTATAGAATGAGGGTTGATTTTATGAATCTATTATTACATTATGATTATGATACGATTACTGTGATTTTATGATTATTATCATATGATTACTGTGATTCTATGAATATTATTATATGTTTATTGTGATTTTATGATTATTATGATATGATAAACTGAAAAATTAATTAGAGGTAGAAAAGGGATAACACTGGAAGAAGAGGAAAAGGAGGTAAAATAAGGGAAATTACATCACATGAGGAGGCAAAGAAAACCTATAATGATTGAGGGGAGAAAAGGGAGGGGAATGAGAATTGGGTTAATCTCCATCTCGTCAGATTTGGCTCAGAGGGAATAATAGACGTACTTTAAGGAAACAGGAGAGAAACGGGGGGAAAGGGGTGGGTGGGGCTCTAAAGGGGAAGGATTGTTTGAGGGAAGTGGTTTTCAAAAGCAAAATAGTAGGGAGGAGGGAAAGGGGATAAAAAAAAGAAAAGCATAAGCTAGGGTAAATAAGATGGAGGAAATACAGAATTAGTTATTTTAACTGTGAATGTGAATGGAATGAACTCTCCCTTAAAGCAGAAGCAGATAGCAGATTGGATTAAAAACCAGAATCCAACAATATGTTGTATACAAGAAACACATCTAAAACATAGAGATACATACAGGGTGAAGGTAAAAGGCTGGAGCAGAATCTATTATGCTTCAGGTGAACAAAAAAAAGCAGGGGTAGCAATCCTGATCTCAGACCAAGTAAAAGCAAAGATAGACTTAATTAAAAGAGACAAAGAAGGAAATTATATCTTCCTAAAGGGTACCATAGATGATGAAGCAATATCAATACTAAACATATATGCACCAAGTGGTATAGCATGGAAATTCTTAGAGGAAAGGTTCAGAGAGATGCAAGAAGAAATAGACAGCAAAACTATAATAGTGGGGGATCTCAACCTCCCTCTCTCAGAACTTGATAAATCAAACCACAAAATAAATGAGAAAGAAGTTAAGGAGGTAAACAAAATGTTAGAAAAGTTAGGTATGATAGATCTTTGGAGGAAATTAAATGGAGACAGAAAGGAGTTTACTTTTTTCTCAGCAGTCCATGGAACTTATACAAAAATTGACCATGTGTTAGGACACAAAAACCTCAAAATCAAATGCAGGAAGGCAGAAATAATAAATGCATTTTTTTCAGATCATGACGGAATAAAAATCACATGCAATATAAGGCCAGGAGAAAATAGACCAAAAAGCAATTGGAAACTAAATAATTTTATCCTAAAGAATGAATGGGTGAAACAGCAAATTACAGACACAATTACTAATTTCATTCAAGAGAATGACAATAATGAGACAACATACCAAAATTTGTGGGATACAGCCAAAGTGGTAATAAGTGGAAATGTTATATCTCTAGATGCTTATTTGCATAAAATAGAAAAAGAGAAAATCAATGAATTGGGCTTGCAACTGAAAAAGCTAGAGAAAGAACAAATTAAAAACCGCCAATCAAATACCAAACTTGAAATCCTAAAAATAAAAGGAGAGATTAGTAAAATTGAAAGTAAAAAAAAACTATTGAATTAATAAATAAAACTAAAAGTTGGTTTTATGAAAAAACCAACAAAATAGATAAACCTCTAGTTAATTTAATTAGAAAAAGGAAAGAGGAAAATCAAATTGTTGGTCTCAAAAATGAAAAGGGAGAACTTTCCACCAATGAAGAGGTAATTAGAGCAATAAACAGGAGTTACTTTGCCCAATTGTATGACAATAAATTTGATAACCTAAGTGAAATGGAGGAATATCTACAAAAATATAGATTGTCCAGATTAATAGAAGAGGAAATAAATTACTTAAATAGTCCAATTTCAGAAAAAGAAATAGAACAAGTCATTAATCAACTCCCTAAGAAGAAATCCCCAGGACCAGATGGATTTACATGTGAATTCTACCAAACATTTAAAAAACAGTTAACTCCAATATTATATAAACTATTCAAAAAAAAAGGGAATGAAGGACTCCTACCAAACTCTTTTTGTGATACAGACATGGTACTGAAACCTAAACCAGGTAAAACAAAAACAGAGAAAGAAAATTATAGACCAATCTCCTTAATGAATATTGATGCAAAAATCTTAAATAAAATATTAGCAAAGAGATTACAGAAAATCATTCCTAGAATAATACACCATGACCAAGTAGGATTTATACCAGGAATGCAGAGATGGTTCAACATTAGGAAAACTATTAACATAATTGACTATATTAATAACCAAACTAACAAAAACCATATGATAATTTCAATAGATGCAGAAAAAGCATTTGATAAAATCCAACATACATTCCTATTAAAAACATTAGAGAGCATAGGAATTAATGGACTTTTCCTTAAAATAGTCGGTAGCATCTATCTAAAACCATCAGCTAGCATCATATGTAATGGTGATAAACTGGAACCATTCCCAATAAGATCAGGGGTGAAACAAGGTTGCCCACTATCACCATTACTATTCAATATTGTATTAGAAATGCTAGCCTTGGCAATAAGACAAGAAAAAGAGATTGAAGGAATTAGAGTAGGTCATGAGGAAACCAAATTATCACTCTTTGCAGATGATATGATGGTCTACTTAGAGAACCCTAGAGAATCAACTAAAAAACTATTAGAATTAATCCACAACTTTAGCAAAGTGGCAGGATACAAAATAAATCCACATAAATCATCAGCATTTTTATACATCACCAACAAAATTCAACAGCAAGAGATACAAAGAGAAATTCCATTCAAAATAACTATCGATAGTATAAAATATTTGGGAATATATCTGCCAAGGGAAAGTCAGGGATCTATATGAGCAAAACTACAAAACACTCTCCACACAAATAAAGTCATATCTAAACAATTGGAAAAACATCAAGTGTTCTTGGATAGGTCGAGCGAATATAATAAAGATGGCAATACTGCCTAAACTAATCTATCTATTTAGTGCTATACCAATCAAACTCCCAAGAGATTATTTAACTGAACTAGAAAAAATAACAACAAAATTCATCTGGAAAAACAAAAGGTCAAGAATTTCAAGGGAATTAATGAAAAAAATGCAAATGAGGGTGGCCTAGCTGCACCAGATCTAAAACTCTATTATAAAGCAGAGGTCACCAAAACCATTTGGGACTGGATAAGAAATAGAGTAGTGGATCAGTGGAATAGGTTAGGGTCACAGAACAAAATACTCAATGACAATTGTAATCTAGTGTTTGATAAACCCAAAGACCCCAGTTTTGGGGATAAAAACTCACTATTTGACAAAAACTGCTGGGATAATTGGAAACTAGTATGGAAGAAATTAGGCATTGACCCACACCTAACACCATATACCAAGATAAGGTCAAAATGGATTCATGATCTAGGCATAAAGAATGATATTATAAACAAATTAGAACAATGTAGGATGGTTTACCTCTCAGACCTGTGGAGGGGGAAGGAATTTGTGACCAAAGAAGAACTAGAGGTCATCATTAATCACAAAATAGATAAGTTTGACTATATCAAGTTAAAAAGCTTTTGTACAAACAAAATGAATGCAGACAAGATTAGAAGGGTAGCAGTAAACTGGGAAAATATTTTTACATCCAAAGGTTCTGATAAAGGCCTCATTTCTAAAATATATAGAGAATTGACTCAAATATATAAGAATTCAAGCCATTCTCCAATTGACAAATGGTCAAAAGATATGAACACACAATTTTCAGACGAAGAAATGAAACTATTTCCGGTCACATGAAAAGGTGCTCCAAGTCACTATTGATCAGAGAAATGCAAATTAAGACAACTCTGAGATACCACTATACACCTGTCAGATTGGCTAAAATGACAGGAAATTATAATGATAACTGTTGGAGGAGATGTGGGAAAACTGGGACACTGATACATTGTTGGTGGAACTGGGAACGGATCCAACCATTCTGGAGAGCAATTTGGAGCTATGCTCAAAAAGTTATCAAACAGTTCATACCCTTTGACCCAGCAGTGTTTCTACTGGGCCTATATCCCAAAGAGATTTTAAAGGAGGGAAAGGGACCCACATGTGCAAAAATGTTTGTGGCAGCCCTTTTTGTAGTGGCAAGAAACTGGAAATTGAAAAGATGCCCATCAATTGGAGAATGGCTGAATAAATTATGGTATATGAATGTTATGGAATATTATTGTTCTGTAAGAAATGACCAACAGGAGGATTTCAGAGAGGATTGGAGAGACTTGCATGAACTGATGCTGAGTGAAATCAGCAGAACCAGGAGAGCATTATACACAGCAACAAGACTATATGATGATCAATTTTGATGGACATGGTTCTCTTCAACAATGATGTGATTCAAACCAGTTGTGCTGCGATGAAGATAGTCATATACACACAGAGAGAGGCCTGTGGGAACTGAGAGTGAACCACAACACAGCATTTTAACACTTTCTGTGAATATTTCCATGCATTTTGTTTTCCTTCTTAGGTTGTTTTTTTCTTCTTCTCTTTCTAGATCTGATGTTTCTTGTGCAGTAAGATAACTGTATAGATATGTATACATGTATTGTATTTGTCATATAATTTATCCTATCTAGCATGTATTAGATTACCTGTCATCTAGGGGTGGGGGGTGGGGGGAAGGAAAGGAAAAGCTTGGGAAAAAAAAGTTGTTTTGCAAAGGTCAATGTTGAAAGGTCACTCATATGTTTTGTAAATAAAAAGCTTTATAAAAATAAATAAAGAAGTAAAAAAAAAAAGAAACAAGCAGATCCAGACATACATTTTACACAATAACAACAAGAACGTGCAATAATCAACTATGAAAGACTTGGTTCTTCTCCATGGTTCAGTGATAGACTTTGGAAAGAAAATGTAGCTGCATCAAGAAAAAGAACTAAGGAGACTGAATGTAAATCAACACATGCTATGTTCACTTCTTTTTTTCTGTTTTATTTTCTCTCTTCCATGGTTTTCCCTTTTGCTCTGATTTTTCTCTCCCAACATGATTCATAAAACAATGTATATTAAAAACAAATAAATTTACTACAAAAAAATAAATTAAAATGTAACTGACTACAAAACTCAGGCAAGTTTCCTCACTTATAAGTCTGCAGTTTGAGGGCATTTGGATTGAACATGGCTTGTATTATTAAAAAACTTTCTAATATATATATATATATATATATATTCCCAATCTGTCTTTTAAAAATGTCTCTTACTTTATTGAAATTAAAAAGCATCTATTTTTCCTCCTTCCCATCTCCCCCCAGCTAAATGTACATTAGAAAAAACTAGGTTATGAATAATAACATGCTATTCTCAATGGATTTAAGATATTTGATATAACTTTTCCTTTAGAATAATTTTCACTGATACTTACATTTGCTATTTTTCATAAAGTATAACTGCCAAGATGCTTAATTTTAGAAAATTTCTCTAGATCTCGAAGGCTATGTTGGGAGACCACAAGACCTGGCAGGCCCTCCTAATGCTTATGAGGCAGAGAGCAGAGTTTGTGAAGAGCAAGGAAATATATGTAAAGAAGCTCATCATTACAAAGGTAGCCATTGGGGGGATGGGTTTTCCTTACCAAAAAAAAAATACAAGAACATTATTATCATGATTGGCAGTTTTAGTTCTGTCACAAGTGCCTTTTTTTAAACTGGGGGACTTTTCAACACTAAAATGTTCATAATTATATGATGATTCTAATAGATATTCCATAAAGCACAGAAGCTTTTGGCAATACCAGATCCAAGTCTTTTCAGCAAAGACTGTAGAAACTGATTTATAGTCATAATGATAGCACTTTATTTTTCAAAATCCTTTACAAATATCCTCATTTCAACAACTCTGGGAGATAGGTGTTTTTATTGTCCCCATTTTTAGGTGAGAAAACTGAGGCAGACATAGGTTATGTGACTTGCCAGGATTAGACAGCTAGTAAGTATCTGGCTAGATCTGAACTTAATTCTTTATGACTCAAGGTTCAGTGTTCTATCCACTCTGCTACTTTGCTAATCTCAAGAGGTTCTGAGAATCTTAAGAGTAACAGTTTAAGTGTCTTTCCCTGAGAAGGCAGTGCAAAAATATTTTTAACTCTGACCTTTGAGGAGACTGTAAGAAGCAGTACTTTAATTTTTTGTAAAAAAAAAATAAACTAAACATGTTCTGTTATGTCTGAAGAGAAAGTTCTTAGCACAACTATAGAGCAGGAACATGTTGTTGAGATGATCAAGTTTAATCTTATATTGAAAATAAATAAGAAGAAGGTTCTTAAGAAGATAATTTCCTTGGTATCCTGAGAAGCTGAATAGAGACTGCCTTTCAGGAATGAGTAAGAATTAAAAGTAGAAATGAAGATTAGATTTGATCTTGGCTATGATATCTTCTCAGAGCTAAAATATTATAACTATTTATGCCTTTGTGTTGCTGTTATCATATTAATAAAATGTATACCCAGTAACTGTTTATTTAAGCATAAAAGGTTATGAGTTTGGGTGTTTATAGAGAAATGAGTAACTGCTTATTGGAAAAGAGGCTTCTCCAGTTCATTAAATAAAGAAAGAGAAAAATTACACTAATTATGTAGAAGTTGCTTTTTATTAAGGTTAGAGTGAAGATACCCTCCCATTGTCATCATTTCCACACATTCTTTCTCTTAGAAAACTTGGATGAAGTTTTAATTTCTGTTCCTCATTGTGCCCTTTGGGATTTGTCTATCAATGTACAGAAACATATGCAAGAGCCACAAAAATGAAACTGGTATGACCAATGATTTGCTGTCTTTCAAGTAGTTCAGAATCAAAAGTGAGACAATTATTTAAAATAGGAATTTGAGCAAACCACATCCAATGCAAAAAGCAAAATATGTGATCATAATTGAAAGGAGGAGCAAGTTCACTCTTAAAATTCCACCTAGTAGAATCCTTTTCTAATTAACTATTCTTGCTGAGAGAAGCAACATGGGATTGGGAGCAATGTTGGTATAGTGTCTTTATAAATACTATCTTATTTGATGCTCAGAAGAACTTTGTGAGTCAGGGACTATGATCCCCATAAGACAGTGGCTGAGTTCTGATGGGATTCCAAAACTTCCTAACTTCAGGATCAGTGTTCTAACCACTGGGCAACTTACCTATATGGCATAGTGGATAGAGAACAGGTCTCAAGAACAGGAAAAATAGCTCTCTCTTGCATGCACTAGGCTGTCTGAACCTAGGCAAGTTATATAACTTCTCAGTATTCTAGGAAAATGTCTTACACATCAAGTTGATAAAAAGATACCAGCCTATAGTAACAAGAAATTCCTTTCCACAAGCTCCATATACCAACGACATCACAAGACTAATGTCCATCTTTATTCTCAATTTCCATGCTTCCAAAGTATGTGCCATCAGAGTCTGCTAAATTTCATGCACTAAGAAAAATGCCTGACCAAAAAGATCTAGAAAATTGTGGCTTGATAGTTACATGCTAGGATACAGAGGATTCACTATCTCCAGAAAACATTCCATCTAGACTTAGAGATAGAAAGAATCCCTCTCAGCCCAGGAATTTACAGAGAGATTTTTATCTAGCCCAGATAGACAGAGGGCACAATGAAAAGTTAAGGTAAATTCTGGAGGCTCAAATGGGTTCAGCACGCCATGTAAGCACCAGGCAGCAGCCAAAACTAGCTAGATCTATATCTATAGTTGCAGGAACTTAGCCCAATTAAAACATTCTGAGAAAAAACAGTGTAGCTAGCCCTGCCTAAGTCAATCATCCACTGAATCTAATAAAGCATCATAAGAGCCCAAAACAGAGCCTTCCCCAAGACCCGGAGGTGCCCAAGTACTCAGCAGGTATAGGCCCAGATAGGCCACACTGTATACAATGTGGCTTGAGCAGTCCCTGAAGCTTCTTGGAGGAACCTAACTTAGAAATAGCCTGTAAGCCTGACAAAAGTGAGGAAGGATCCTAGAAAGAACCTATAATAGAAAGTGTTAAAATCCTGGGATAAGAGGGACTTCTAGACAAAGCCCAGAACTAAAGTTGTAGAACATTCAGAACTAGTTAGGCCTTATCTATGCCATTCCATTTGAAAGCTTGACTTAAGAACAATCCCCTAATCTTAGGTACTGAGGTAAACAAGATGACTGAGCCAAGTACAACTCTAAAAATCATGAGGAAATATGTTAGTTTGAGTGACATTTAGATAGTAAACTTCAAAGAGTTTAGTTACCCATCCCAAAAAAATCCAGATAAAACTTCAGAAAAAAAAAATGTCCAGGCCAGAAGTACTCAAGAAGTAAAAGAAGAATATAAAATAAGAAATGCAAAATGGAATAGCATGAGAAAAAATACTAATGAAAATCGGCACATTAGAATTGATGGTGAAATACCTCATTTAAGAATGAGTGCCTCGGGGCGGAGCCAAGATGGCGAACTGCAGACAGCTTTCTCTGTGAACTGCTTTAGGACCTTCCCTCAGACCCAGACAAAGTGAGCCTCCGAACTGGTTTTTGAGTGAAGGCTCCGCCAAACATTTGGTCTACAACACACTTCTATCAAAAATCTACCTTGAAAGAACTCCAGAGAAGGTTAGCCTCAGGGGAAATTGGCCGCTGGTCGCCATCAGACTCCAGCCGGGGTGGAAGTCAGGGCTGAGATAGAGGGGCGGATTTAAGGCACCCAGGAAGCCCCTGGGAGACACCTGGGCCACTTTGCTCTGCTTGCGGGCAGGTGCTTTGGCAGATCTGCCTTTGGTAAAGGGTGGATCAAGAGCAGCTGAAAACGTGGTCCTAGTGCGAATCTAGCCCGACCAGCCTCAGACTGAAAGTCAACTCGGCAAACTGCCCCAGGGCAAATACAAATTGTTGCAGTTTTCTCTGCTTTTGACCAATATCCCAACTTTAAAACATGAGCAAGAAGCAGAAGAGAGCTCTCACCATAGAAAGCTTTTACGGAGAAAAAATAGAACAGTCCCCAGATCCTGACAGTATGAAAACAATCCCAGATGAAGCCACAAAGGCAGACTTAAGTTGGTCGCCCTTTCAGAAGGCTTATCTGGATGATTGCATTAAGAATCTCAAAAGAGAGCTAGAAGAAGAATGGGAAAATAAATTGACATCAGGGCAACAGAAATATCAAAAACTGGAAAATAAGACTGGTGAATTGGAAAAAGAAAACAGTTCACTGAAAAACAAAATTGGTGAATTGGAAAAAATCACCAATTCACTGGAAAATAAAAATGGTGAACTGGAAAACAAAATTGGTGAATTGGAAAAAGACAACAATTCACTGAAAAACAAAATTGGTGAATTGGAAAAAGACAACAATTCACTGAAAAATAAAACTGGCAAAATGGAAAAAGAATGCATTGAATCAATAAACTCAATTGGCCAGCTACAAAAGGAGCTAAAAAAGATAACTGAAGGAAATAATACTTTAAAAATTAGAATCGAACAATTGGAAATAAATGACTCAATAAGACTTCAAGAATCAGTTAAACAAAAACAAAAAAATGAAAAAAATAAAAGAAAATATGAAATATCTCCTAGGAAAAACAAACTGACTTGGAAAGCAGATCCAGGAGAGACAATTTAAGGATTATCGGACTCCCTGAAAGCCACGATGAAAAAAGAACCTGGATACTATCTTCCAGGAAATCATGAAAGAGAATTGCCCTGATGTTTTAGAATCAGAAGGCAAAATTGGCATTGAAAGAATTCACCGATCACCTCCAGAAAGAGACCCCAAAATTAAAACCCCAAGGAATATCGTGGCCAAATTTCAGGACTATTGCACCAAGGAAAAGATATTGCAAGCAGCTATAAAGAAACAGTTCAAATACCGAGGAACTATCATTAGAATTACACAGGATCTGTCAGCTTCCACTTTAAAGGATCTAAGGGCCTGGAACCAGATATTCCGAAAGGCAAAAGAACTTGGATTACAGCCAAGAATAAGTTATCCAGCTAGAATGAGCATCATCTTCCAGGGAAGAAGATGGTCATTCAATGATACAGGAGAATTTCACCTATTTCTAATGAAAAGACCTGATCTGAACAAAAAATTTGACCTCCAAGTAGAGAACTCAAGAGAAGCATAAAAAGGTAAAAAGGAAGACTCTTGAGAACTATATTTCTACTATAGGTATCCTTTAAAGAATGGCAGTATAATTTGATTTTTCTTTGATAATAATGGAAAAGAAATTAGAGGTGGAAGGGATACCATACTGAAAAAGAAAAAGGGGAAAGGGAGGAAAGGAGGCAAAATAAAGTAAAAATAAAGGAGGTAAAATAAGGCAAAATCTCATAAAGAGACATAGAAGATCTAATATAATTGAGGGAAAGAAGGGAGGGCGATGAGTATTGTGTAAACCTTACTCTCATTAGATTGGACTCTAAGAGAGTATATCAGACACATTTGGCTTCAAAGAAAGCACTGACCCTCCTTGTGGGAAGGTAGGAGGGAGGGGAGAAAAGGAAAGGGATAAACTAATAGAAGGATTAGGGGAAAGGTATAAAGGGGAGGGAGGGACTGTAAAGGGAGGAGGATTATTGGTGGGAGGTGGTCATCAAGAGCAAAGTACTGGGGAGGGGGG
>JAJPUD010014565.1:15735-40339 GCA_023553655.1 Myrmecobius fasciatus | reverse complement strand
ACCTTTTCATTGCTGCCTTACTATACAGCATTGGGTGAGCCACTCTATCACTGCCTGCCCTATCCTATAAAAGATAGTTTCCCTATCCTATAAAATGGAGGTTGATGTATTGACTCCTAATTCCTTAAAAGACAATTACATGAATTTGCAAGTTGAGGTGTTAAAATATTATCTCCTACTTTTATCTTTGGGGCATTCCCTAGTGATTTCACCTTCAGCCCAGGGACAGGGATGGAACAAAGGGAGGAAAGAAAAATTGAAAGTCTTTTGACCAGCTCAAGGAAAGATGTGATACTTTCTTTTTTCTTGACAATCTTTCCTATTATTCCCAATCCATATGAAGTGGAAACTTATTGTAGGAATATTGGCAAGACTATAAAGTGCTATGAGATACTTGACTAACAAAATAATTTAGCCATTAATATTGTAACTAGTTGAGATCATAATTTTTCTTATTTATTTATCAGTACTGGCTCTGCAAAGACTGCCCTTGGCCCAAGAGTTCTTCCGAAACTACCTCAGAAAGGTAAGGCTTAATGTTTCGATAAAGGCCTCATTTCTAAAATACATAGAGAATTGACTCAAATTTATAGGAATACAAGAAGGTCCAAATTCAAAGGATATGAACAATTTTCATATGAAGAAATTAAAACCATATCTAGTCATATGAAAAAAATGTTCTAAATCATGATTGATTAAAGAAATGCAAATTAAGGCAATTTTGAGATAGCACTACACACCTCTTAGATTGGCTAAGATGACAGGAAAAGATAATGATGAATGTTGGAGTGAATGTGTGAAATTGAGACACTAATACATTGTTGGTGAAATTGTGAAAGGATCCATCCATTCTGGAGAGCAATTGAAACTATGCTCAAAGGGCTCTCAAACTATGTATATATACCCTTTGATCCAGCAATACTTCTACTGTGTATCCCAAAGAGATCATAAGAAAAGGAAAAGGATCCACATGTGTAAATGTTTATAGTAGCCTTTTTTATATTGGCAAACAACAAGAAACTGAATGGATGCCCATCATTTGGGGAATGGCTGAATAAGTTATGGTATATGAATGTAATGGAATTATTATTTTGTAAGAAAAATGATGAGCAGGCTGCTTTCAGAAAGACCTGGAAAGACTTATATGAACTGATCCTAAGTGAAATGAGCAGAATTAAGAGAACATCATTCATAGTAACAACAAGATGATGATCAACTGTGATAGACTTGGCACTTTTCAACAATGAAGTGATTCTAGGCAATTCCAATAGACTTATGATGGAGAAGAGCCATTCACATCCAGAGAGAACTATAGAGTCTAAATGTGGATCAAAGCATGGTGTTTTTACCTTGGTTTTGTTGTTGTTGTTGTTGTTTGTTTGCTTCTGTTTTTTTTTTCTTTCTCATGTTTTTGTCCCTTTTGATCTGATTTTTATTTTGCACAGCATGACAGATATGGAAATGTATTTAGGATAATTGCATGTTTGAATATTGGATTAGATTTACTTGATGTGTTGAAGCGGGAAGAGGGAGAAGAGGGAAAAATTGGTACACAAGATTTTGCAAAGGTGAATATTGAAGACTATCTTTGCATGCATTTGGAAAAATAAATACTATTTTTTAAAAAGAAATGCAAAAAAAGTAATGTTTGCCCTTTTTTAAGTGTGTATAGAATATGAACATCCTTCTCTCTTCTGACATTGCTACTATTGTGATGAAGTCCTCATCACTTCATACCTAGATTATTCGTTGTGGATCTGCCTGCCAATGCATCTGCCTATCTTTAGTCTCCCCACTCCAATCCATCCTCCATTCACCCTTTAAATTGATTTTCCTTTTTTCTTTTTTTTTTGAGGATAAATTTTTTTTATTAATAGTATTTTATTTTTTCAAATACATGCAAAAATAGTCTTCAGCATTTAACTTTGCAAAACCTTGTATTCCAAATTTTTCTCTTTTTACCTTCCTTCACCTTCCCCAAAACAGCAAGCAATCTGATAGAGGTTAAATATATACAATTCTTTTAAACATATTTCCATATTTGTCATGCTATGCAAGAAAAATCAGATCAAAGGGAAAAACATAAGAAAGAAAAAAACAAACAACAATAACAATAAAAAGGTGAAAATATTATGCTTTGATCTATATTCAGTCTCCATAGTTCTTCTTCTGGATGAGGATTGCACTTTTCCTCAAAAGTCTATTGAAATTGCTTTCAATCATCTCACTCTTGAAAAAAGCCAAGTCTGTTACAGCTGATCATCACATGATGTTATTGCTACCTTGTACAACATTTTCTTGGTTCTTCTCACAAAATGATTTTCCTAAAGCACAGGTCCAGTCATGTCCATCTCCCCTCCCACTACCTATTCTCTGTATATTCCAGTGGCTCCCTATTGTATCCAGGAGCAAATCTAAAATGCTGTGTTTGACATTTGAAACCCCTCAAAACCTAGCCTCATCCTTTTCCTGCCTTCTCACACTCACTCCCCAATACATCTTCAAACAAGATACTCCATCTCAGTTCTGGACATTTTCCCAAACTATCTGCCATGCCTGCAACACTTTTCCTCCTCTGTGCTGATTACTGATCTTCCAGACTTCTCTTAAGTCCCAAGTAAAATTCTGCTTTCTGCAAGAAGTCTTTCCCAGACCCTCTTAATTCTAATACCTTCCCTCTTTTAATTATTTCCTATTCATCTTTCATATAGCTTATTTGTACATACTAGTTTGCTTGTTTTCTTCTCATTTGGTTGTAAGCTCCTTGAGAGTAGAGACCTGTTCTTTGCCTATTTATATCTCCATTATTTAGCCCAATGTATTCTAGTACAGAGTAGGTACTTAATAAAGGTTTATTACCTGAGTGACATCATCTAACAATCTCTAAAGATAATTGTTGGAGAAGAATACACAAAAATTGCCATTCGTGGTTCTGTTTACTTCTCTTTTCCAAATGATAAGGTAAAATACAGCTTGTCCAGAAAAGACCTTAGCTTATTTTTTTTTAATGTTCTACCATTCATCCAGCTCACCAGACTAGAAAATTTAGGATTTTACTCTTCTTTTTATCCACGTCCTACATCACATCAGGTATCAAATCTTTGGCAATATCAGTAATTCCATAATATCTCTGTTGTCATCTTTCTTTTTCTTTTCACTCCAACATGAGCATTCATCATAAGGATATCACTTCAACTTCACTTAGTACTGTGTTTTAGATACAAGCTCTGATTATGTCTCTTTGTTGCATGAGAACATAAAAACCAAACATATTCTAAGAAAAGATTTGTTTTAAAAAAAAAAACTTTTATATGGCTCTTCAAAGTTTACAAAGTGATTTTCATGCATTTTCTTCTTTGAGTAACACGTAATAACTCTGAAAAGTATGCAATATAGGGATTATCCCCAATTTTTAAATAATAAAACTAAGGCTAATGTTGTTAATGACTTGTCTGTGATCACCCAGGCACTGAGTGTCAGAGGCAGAATCTGATTTTTAGTCTTTCTAACTCAAGGTTCAGCATTCTCAAAAGGCTTCTCAGAGGAGGTAGCTTTTGGCCTTGATGAATGAGTAGGAAGTCAGCAGACAGAAAGATAGGTCAGTTAGGAGGAAGAGTATGTTTTTGTTTTGTTAATTCGTCCTTTTCTTGACTGCTTGGGTTTTATTTTGATAGCCATTTTATTGTGATAGCCATATTTAAGTTTTTTATAAGGCAGTGTTACTCAGGAGCATATATATAAAACACACATATGATCCCAACAAAAGAATAAAATGCTATGTAAAATGCCATCTCTTTGTTGAACTAAGGCCCCTCACCTCCTTTACCAAATTATCTTCCCCTTACAGAGCAAACTTTTCATTTGCAAGAGTAACATTCCAGTCTCATTTTTGAAAGTGGTGATGTGGGAGTGTTGGTCTTTCTCTTTTAGAACATTCTGACAAATTTTGGTGTATTTAGAAGCCAAGGGAGGCCCCAACTTGAGCAGTGTAGGAAGGAAGGAACTGAAAAAGAAAACCACATGCAAGGTGCCAGTGCTTTTGGCTCTGTCTCAGTGGAAATGAAAGGAGCTGTTTGCCCCATGATAATAATGAATGATAAAAGCAATAGCTCACATTTATGTAATGCTTTTAAGTCTTGCAAAATGCTTTCCTTCTATCTACCATGTAAGATATAGGTACTATAGGATTAATGTGTCCATTTTACAGATGAGTAAACAAGCTCAAAGAGATTTAGATACCCTCCCTAGACAGGGTAAGTAACTTGCTCATGATCATACAAATCTCCTAAAATAGCCAGTGTTTATCTAGATATTTACCTATACCCAAAAAGTTGCCCTTACAAAGAAGCTGAAAAGTTTTTACTCACCGGTATCTTGCTTGTGGTTTTACCTCAACCTCCAAGTAAATTTGTATTTCATTAATTATTAGTTAAGTCACTTTCTTACAAAAAGTGACACAGGGACCAAGACTTATTGGGCCCCATTTTCTACCTGGATAGAATAAGGACTGAATAAAGTGATCTGTAAGGTTATTTTCTAATGATCATTGCGTGAAGGTTTCTCCCAGAGCATAATGCCAGGTCCAACCCAGTTAGTATATCTTCAGATCAAGCTTCTCAGCAGAAGGTGATCCCAGTGTTGAATTTTTTAGACGAAGTAATTTATAAAGGGTCCCTGGCTATGTTGTCAAATGATCTACCTACACCAATAAAATCAAAGAGCATTAAGTAGTGAAGAGGTAACAGATTTCAAGCTTCTAGGTTGTATTGGGGGCCATAGAAATCTATGAGCCACAAAGAGCTTAAGAACTCATGGTCTCTGTTCCTTAGCACCAGAACTACAGATTCAGTTCTAGATAAAGATATATTTGATGTGATTCTGTGCTCTGACCATTTGCCCAATTTCCCACACTCTCCTATCTCCTCATCACTATTGAAGACACCTGATTTTAACATCCTTTGGGTCCATTTTTAGAGAAAAAACTAAATCCCTAATACAAATGAGCTTTTAAAAGTTATTAATGTGAATTTTCTTTTCTAAATTATGCTTCACAATTGGCAACATGCCATACCAGTAGAATTCTGGATTTGGAATCAAGAAAAATCAAAGTACAAATCTGAACTCTGACATTACTTGCTAAGTGACATTGGGACATATTGTTTAAACTCTTGTTGCCTCATTCATCTCCTTAATACCTTTCATGATTACCTTTTGCTAGAGCTCTGTATTTTGTAAAATAATTTTTATGACTTTGCATTTAGTTATCTCCTTCGTTCATTTATGTCTGACTCTTCATCACTCCATGGATCATTGCACACTAGGCCTTTCTGTCCAATAAATCCTTTCTTCACATTTTGTAACCAAAGTATTTAAAGTTCAGCTTTAGTATTTGTTCTTCCAGTGAATAGAGTTAATTTCTTTAAATATTGACTGATTTGATTTCCTTGCTGTCTAAGTGATTCTCAAAAGTCTTCTTTAGCACCATAACTTGAAAGTATAGATTCTGCAGCAATCAGATTTTCTTATAGTCCAATTCAATATAGTCCAGTCATACATTACCACTGGAAAAACCTTAGCTTTGACTATATATAGATCTGTGTCAGCAAACTAATGTCTCCTTTTTTTTTTTTTTTTTTTTTTTTAGTATACTGTCCAGATTTGTCATAACTTTCCTTCCAAGGAGCAAGTTATCTCCTTACATACTGAATATTTCTAGGAGAATATAAGCTCCTTGAAGACAGGGGATATTATGTTTTCAATCTTTGTGTTTCTAGCATCTAGCATAACTCTCTGCAGAGAGCTCATCTTTGAAGACTCTGATCTGCTACCTGAGAAATTATCTCTTACAAAGAATCCCCTACAATTATTAAGTTATAGCTACTTTGTGAAATCAAAAATGCATTTTTCTGCATCAGTATCTTGTAAACCCCATTCTAACATGTCATTTGCTCTACTTGCTCTGTTTTTTTGTTTTGTTTTGTTTTGCTTTTTTTTTTTCAAAAAGATAGGCTTCTTGTAATTTAGAAATGATATTTCAGAAAGGACTTTTCAGTGGGACTTTCTAGAAGCAATAGTACAAGAAGTCTAAGTGACAAAAGTTAACTCTTCTGCAGACCCAGTCCCTTTGAGCAGGGGGTGGGGAGCTTATCTCTTTGTGTGTGTATTATATGTATTATATGATAGAACATTTGCTTAGGTTCATTCTTTGGCTCTCAGAAAACATGAATTTCTAATGCTAGGGACTTAGCTGCAGCTAGTGAATGATTCTGTGATCTTCAACAAAGTTCTCCTAAAGTATAAATAAAAACAGTATAACATCTGGAACCTTTTAAGCCAGGCTGCTGGCTTCAGTATTCCCAAATCTAACAATATCCTTTAGGTGGATTTGGATCAGAGAATTCTTATTCAAACAGATGGTGAAAACTTATAAACATCAGAAAGATGGAATAAAGCAAGAAGATAATATTAGTATTTTATTAAGTAATTTTTATTTTAAAAGATTTTATTTTAAAAGATTGGAAATTCCTTTATGCCAGAAATTTTAGTTAAATAGATGATAAAGAAAAAAAAGAGAAAGATAAACAAGGCAGATACAGATATACCTATACTCTTAATCCATTTAGTTTTTCTAAAAATAACATTGTGTCATAGAAAGATAATTACCTTTACAAAAGCTCTTGGTAAACTTTAAAGTGCTATATAAATGGCAGCTCTCATTCCTAGTGAGATTATTCTTAATATTATTGTTGCTTTATGATGGATCAAGCAACTTCATCATTTTAAAAAGTTTTCTCATTTGTGAAATGGGAATACTCTATGCTACCTGCCTCACCAGGTTGTTGTGAGAAAATTACACTGCAGATCTGAAAACAGTAACAGAAATGTGAGCAATTGTTTTTAATTGATGTTGTTACTCAATGAAATGTTTCAAACCACTTCCAGTTGTTCACTGAAGAAAGCCATATACACCCAGAGAGAGGGATGTAAAATGTGGACCACCACATAACATTTTCATGCTCTCGATTGATGTTTGCTTGCATTGTATTTCCTTTATCTGATTTTTCTTTCTTGTAGATATGATTTTTCTTGCACAAAAATGATAAGTGTGGGAATATGTATACATATATTCGATTTGTCAAGTATTTTAACATAATTAACATGTAGTAGATATCCTGCCATCTAGGGGAGGGGTGGGGAGTAAGGGGGAAAAATTTGTAACAGAAAGCTTTGTAAGGGTTAATGTTGAAGATTTACCCATACGTATGTTTTGCAAATTAAAAAAAAATTGATGTTGTTACTATCATTATCATTAGATTTCTAAATTACATTCAAAATTCAGTCCTAAAAATTGGTGAGGGCACAAAGAAATCTCAGAGGAATAGAAATGTCAGTCTTTCGTCTTCTATTTTAGTAGAAACTTTATTTTTTTCCTAACCTTGCTATGTCTTCTTCCTCTTTATCTGTTGAATACTTACCTAACTTTAATTTTTTTAAGTAACACTTATTTTTAATTTGAGCTTATCAAAACACCAAATAGAATTTGTATTTGCATATGCATAATAGAACAAAATAGAATTATGTATAAAACAGTAAATCTCTATTAAATACAGTTTGCTTTCCTTTTAAGTATATCATACTTAGAACTTTTTGGTTGTAATTATTCAAGGATACTCTGTACGTGTATTTCTCAGCTTAACTTAGTAAAAATGACACCATGATCCCATCAAGAACTCTGAAGACTTCTCCTGTGTTATGAGAGGCATGCAGAGGTACCCATGAAATATGTTCAAGTACAGCCATTCAAAGGATATTGTTCCCAATCTAATCAAATAGTTTAAGCATAAAAGGAAAAGTACAAAATCCAAATTGAGTAAAATATTTAAAAGTTCGCTATTCAGAATAGTCAGATTTGTTTGTTTTTTCTTTCTCTCAACTTACATTGTTATCTCATAACTATTCAGTAAACAAATGCACATTTTCAATTTCAGCCATTAAATCTGTAAATCGTTTGGATATCTTATTCTTACCTAAATTTTTTATAAAGTCATTGGATACTTGCCAAGCTTCAGGGTTTTTTCTCTCTTAAAAAACACATTTCATTGAGCATTTGCAAATTCACTTCTCTTTGGAGATACCCCAATACCAAATGTTCAGTTTAGAAAAATGCTATTTAGAATATGAGTGCCTTTTAAGATAAATGTGGTAGGTGGAAATTTAGATTTACCTGTATGGTGTCATATTAAAGACCAATTTCCTGTTTGTTATTTGCTTTGATCAGTGGCACTAAGGAAAATCGAAACCAGCCATCATCTTTCCTTAGACAAATCCAGTGTTCCCCCAGAAATCTTTCAGAAATCACCCCAACCACTGGAGCTCCCTCAGAAGCCACAGCCTGGAGACCTGCCTCCTAAACCTCAGCCTGCAGAATTGGGCCCTAAACCTCAGATTGGAGATTTGCCCCCTAAACCAGGAGAACTGCCCCCAAAGCCTCAACTTGGAGATTTGCCACCCAAGCCACAACTCTCAGACTTACCTCCAAAACCACAAATAAAAGATCTGCCCCCAAAGCCACAATTAGGAGACTTGCTGGCTAAATCCCAAGCTGGGGAAAGCTCACCGAAGACTCAGCCCGTGGAGGTAAATCAGAAACTCCATACTACGGATCTCTCTCCAAATGTCCAATCTCGAGAGAATCTCCAAAAGCAAGCTTCAGAAGATTCTAATGATCTAACACCCACGCTGCCAGAGACCCCAGTGCCTCTTCCCAGAAAAATTAACACGGTGAGCAAATTACCAAAACTGGGTATAAAACTGGAGGGGGAACAAAACCACTTGTCCAGGTTAACGGGCCATTCATTTGAGGATGTTGGGAGTTCTTGTAGAAGATAAGGATAAATGGCTTTCCCCCATCATGTCCTGCTAAAGAAAATGGTGGTAATGAACTTGAAAAAGGCTTCATAGGGAGACCTGTTTTCAAGTATTTAATGGAAAAATGGAGATTTGATCTCTCACAAGAGAGGAGAAAATTTAGACCAAGAGATATTAGCCTTGATCTCCTTGGTCTGAGAAGGCAAAAGGATGCTCTACGGTAGAAGTTGTCAAAAGGCTAATTTAGGTTTGATAAAAGGAAAACTTCCCTAACAATTAAAACTATCCATAGGTGATTTCAGAAGGGAGAGAATGGGCTGTCCTTCACTAGAGCTTTTCAAGCTGCAGCTGGAAGATCACTTGTGGGATGTGGAGGTGGAGGTTTTGTTCACATATGTATTGAACCGGCTAGATTTCAAGGGCATGGGATCATAGACTTACAGTTTTAAATCTAGAAAGGACATGAAAGGTCAAGAGTTCAATTCTTTCAGTTTAGATAGGAGGAAACCCTGGCCAACAAACCAGAGGTGTCAAGTGATTTTTTCCCCAAGGTCACATAGCTATTAAGTGTCTGAAGCTGAATTTGGATTTGGGTGTCCTAAACTCCAGGGTCAGTCCTCTCTGTGCTTCCACATTGCTTCACAAAAAGATCCTTTCCAGCTCTGAAATTCTGTGATTCTTGAGACTATGCCTCTACATTGAAAGAGAAAGAAGTATCCAGTTACAGATATAATTGGGAGCTTATGATCACATTTCAGTGCTGTAGAAAGTGAGAGACTGAAACCCTTCAGCAGCCTAAGAGGAAGAAGTGAATAGGGAAGCAAGATATGCAACCACTTATTTAGGATGCCAGATATGTTCTCAATTGGGATCCAAGATAGAGACAGTCAAATGGTGTAGTGGCTAGAGTGCTGGACTTGGAATCAGGAAGAGCCGTGGTCAAATCCAGTCTCAAAGACTTTCTAGATGTGAGACCCTGTGTAAGTCACTTAACCTCTCAACCTCAGTTTGCTCATCTATGAAATGAGGATTCCCACCCAGAGCTAGGAGGACAAAACAAAATAGATATTTGCAAAGTACTTCATAAACCTTAAAATACTGTATTATGTTATTATTACTATGTTATAATTATAATCATCATCATTATCATCACTTATTAATTGACCTCTTAGCTATGTCTCACCAATTTCTAGAGAAACTATGAATTCCCATAGAACTTCTTTCTTGGTTTCACTTTCCATAAATTGCCTTGGCCAATGAGCTGAGACCATATTTAGAATCCATATTTAGATTTCTCTGTTTCCTTGTTTCTGTTTGCATAGGAAGACAGAAAACCTACCCCCCAAAAAACTCAAGTCAGAATTGATCAAAAATGAAAAACTCTAAAAATGAAGGCGAGCACAGTAAATCCTTCCAAATCTTAGTGAAAAGTATGGGCAAGCTGCTTCCTTTTCCTTGTTTTGTACTAGCCTGTTTCTTCCTGGTAAAGACAGTTTTCTGAGACTCATGAAATCGTTAACGCTTGATATTAAATATGCAGAAGTTGCACATTTCTGTCGACATCATCTTTTCCTGAAGCATTTTTAGATGGTTCTATAATTTCAACAAGCTCATGTTGCTGGATATAGGGGTGGGAGTAGGAGAAGGAGGGAGGTAGGACAAAGATCAGACTTATTGTAAAATAAGTAAAGCCATTTCTACCCCCACAGTGTTTACTTTTTCACCAGAATTTAAAAAAAAGGCAGGGAGTCAAGTTCCCTGATAATGGACCACCACATTCCATGTCTCTCATTATCTGCCTCTTCCAGCTAAAACTCCATTTTATTTATTTAAGGGGAAGAACAAAGTGAGGAGAGTGAAAACCATTTATGACTGTCAGGCCGACAATGATGATGAGCTCACGTTCATAGAAGGAGAAGTGATTATTGTCACTGGTGAAGAAGACCAAGAGTGGTGGGTAAGTATGTCTCCTGGAACCGTTAAAGCCTACAGAAATAGCATCTGCTCTGGTCTCTATACCATAGCAGCCATTTGCTCCGGATACTTGTTTTGCTCTCACAATCTAGTCTTGCATCATTCATCTCACAGAGCCATGTGAATCCTATTCAACACCCCGCTTTTAATTTGTATGGAATGAGTGAGATAGATTATTTGCTAAATGCAGAATGGCAATTACTCATACTGTAACGTCTTTGAAGCCTGAAAGAGGTCTCAGAGGCAAGTTTCCACTCCTGTGCAAGAGCCTAGTGCTCCTCAACAATCTTAATTTCATGTTTGCCTAGCCGAATTTCCCTAGTGCCAAGTTCTGTTCCTTTGAAAATGGTCAAAAAAGGCAGTTTGTTGCTCATACATACAACATAAAAGCCTCCTGATATACAATAAAAACCTTCCACTACTCCAAGACCTTCTGTCCAGGGTGATCCACAATTGTGTATGTGTATGTTGCTTGCACAAGAAGCTGTGGGGTTTTTTGGACATAACATAGTGATAATGATAATGATAAGCAAGCCCTGTAAAACTTTATGCTAGATACTGGGAATACAAGATCCCCTCATCCCCAAAATAAGTCCCCAACTTCAAGGAGTTTCTATTCTAGCAAATACAAAATACATATAAATTCAATACATGGTAATTTCAGAATGTGAAAGCACTAAGAGTTTTTGCACATCAGAAAAGTTTTCATCTTCATAATCACAATAATAGATAATCTATAAAACATCTATAGCTAACTTATATAAATATGTGCAATAATATATTTGTTTGATTATATATTACACATGATTTTTAAATATATATAAAACACAAATTGGGGGAGGGGAGAGACAGAAAGAGACAGACAGATAAAGGGAAACAGAGAGAGATAACTGTGTACCAGGTACTATGCTAAGCATTTTATACTTATCCTGGAAGATAGGTGCTACTATTACCCCCATTTTATAGATGAGGAAACTTGAGGCAAACAGGTTAAGTGATTTACCCAGTTCTCATAGCTAATCTGAAGCCAAATTTGAGTTCAGGGTCTTACTAACTCCAAGTCTGACTTTCTATTCATTGCATCATCCAGCTACCCAAGTCTTCATGCAAAAGACCTCCATTGAAATGAATTTTAAACAAACTAATGATTTCAAAAACAAGAGATGAGGAGGGAATGTATTCTGAGTAGAAGGAATAGTCTTTGCAAAAGTGCAAAGAAATTTTGACCTAGAATGCAAATTCCAATGCATGTGACCACTTCAGCAAATTTGTTATTCACACTCATTAGGACCTAGTTTTAGTCTGTAAAGGGGAATGATATACCATAAACCTGGAAAGGTAGACTAGAACCAAAATGTTAATGGTTTTAAAAGCCAAACAAAAGACTTTTTTTCCCCTTACCCTAAAAATACATAAGAATATCCACTCTATTGGAACTTTTTGAACAGGGGAATCACATGGTCACACCCACACTTTAGGAATATTTCTTTGAAAAATGTGGAGACTGGATTGGAAAGGGAAAAGAAATTCAAGATAGGGAAAACAGTGAGGAGGCTATTTCAGTAATTCAGGAAAGATGTCATAAAAGATTAACTAAGGTAGTACTTCTAGCAGAGTATAGAGAAAGGGACAGATGGAAGAAATGTTCTTGTGAGTCAAATTGACAAGATTTTATAAGTGATCAGATACAGTGGGTCAAAGATGACTTGGTTTGTATCTTGCCAGTTTTACACTTAGCCCCCTTGTACTGATGCTACTTTTCAGTTATCCCTCTTTCTAGCTCTTCCTTATACACATTTTTATTGTTTAGTTGTATCTGACTTTTGGTGGAGCCATTTGGGTTTTTCTAGGTAGAGATACTAGAGTGATTTGCCATTTCCTTTTCCAGTTTATTTTACTCATGAGGAAACTGAGATAAACAGGGTTGAATGACTTGCTCAGGGTCATACTAGTAAGTCTGGTCTTCCTGATTCCAGGGCAGGTACTCTATCCACTGTGCCATGGAGCTGCTCCTGATTATTCACATATAGTACTTCATCTGTCGTGTCTGTGCTTTATATTGGCTGTTCCCCCATGACTGGAATGGTTTCCTTTTTCATCTCCACCTCTTGAGACCCCTGGCCTCTTTCAAGAAACATCATTTCCTTCTAGAGGAATACTTTCAAATGCTGTTTGGTCATATCATAGTCATAGTTAAGTTGTTTGGGATTTTTTTAATGAAGTTTATTTTTCAAAAAACAAGAAAATGAAATTTAGTAAATTTAAAGGTTTTTTTTGTAGAAAAACCTGAAAGGCATGAAGTTTTCTAAAGCTCCCCATTTCACGATAGCCACTTGAGACTGTGCATGGTATATATGATGCCTTCCCCATCTTTGGGTAAAGGGATTGTTTTGTATATCTCCAGCATTTGGCACAATGCTTAGCATATGCTAAGTGCTTAATAAATGCTTGTTGATTTATTGAGAGGAGGATATAGTTAGGGAGTGAACTGCAAACAGCGATCCATCAAAGGAAATAGACAAGATACAATCAATCACAGAGAAAAAGAAACCCATTGAGTAAAGTGAGTAGTCAGCCCCTTTAAGTGCTACAAAAAGACCAAGAAAAAAATCACTGGATTTGGTATCTAAATGATCATCGATAAATTTGAAGAAAGCCATTTTAATGAATTTGGAAGTTAGAAGCCTAGTTTCAAGTTACTGAGAAGTAGTAAAGGTTTTGTGAATAAGCAACTTTTCCTAGGATCTTGACTGTGAAAAGGATGAGTAATACAAGGAGAATGAGTCTAAGGAAATGGTAGTCAAGTGTGGATTCTTCTATGATGAGAAAAACTTGAACATGTCCATAGAAAAGGAGTCACGTGGATTGACTGAAATTACAGATGAAACAAGATAATTTATCAATAAAAACAAGCTTTGTTTCTCTAAGAAAAAAAAAAGAGTTCTTTTGGAGGGACTAATTTACTAGCATTTATTGACAAGGGACCCTTCAGTTGTTTTTAAGTGGTTTTCCTCTTTTTTTGACAGAATTGAGTGTTTGTGGTTTATTCCTCTACAAAAAAGTCTGTCTAGATCACAAGGGATTAGAGTGGGTAATCAATGATTTTTCTGCAAGTCATGAAGCTGGTGCCTCTAGCCAAAGATCCTTAGATAATGTGGGATAAGCATATAAAATCAAGTTCTCAGGGGAACCTATTTTCTTGTTTCTCTTAATTGCCATTCATATCAGATGCTCTATATGTAATAAGTCAAGTATGAAGAATAAGAGTAGGAATTTATGCTTAACATAACACTTCATATTTTACAAAGCAGTTTTCTTACAATAAATAAGTGAACTTGGAATTAGGATATTTGGTTTTGAAGCACAGCTAAGTCCTTTCCCATCTCTAAACCTCAGTTTTGTCATCTATATAGTGGAACTGAAAATACTTTATCTCATAGGAGTGCTATAGAAGAGTTTAACAAGCTCTGAGAGGAAGAAACAAGCTTTATTAAGCAAATACTTTGTGCCAGGAACCATACTAATTGCTTTTAAAATAACTCATTTGATCCTTACAATAATACTGTGAGATAAGTACACTTATTATCCTCATGTTTATAGGTAAGGAAACTGAAGCAAAAGTCAAGTGGCTTGCCCATAGTCACATTGCTAGTAAGTGTCTGAGATCTGGTTTGAAATTATTAATATTATTCCCATTTTACAAATGAGAAAACTGGCACCAGTTATGAGCTGGTTTTGAGCTCAACTTAACTGGGCTTCAAAGCTATGAATGTCATGTAGATGATACAAAGTGGTCCAAGAATGCTAAGCTGGGTGATGCCTTCATTATGCATAATGGATGGAGGTCCAGTCTTAGAATCAAGGAGATGGAGCTTCAAATCTTTCCTCCAACACTTAACTAGCTCTTTGACTCTGGGCAAGTCACTTAGTCCTTCTAACCCCCAGTTTACTTATCCATTAAAAGGGAAAACAAAAGGTTATTGAGGCTCAAAAAAGATAATCTGCATAAAGCATTTTGCAGACCTTAAAATGCTATATAAATTCGAGACATGATATTTAAGCCTTTTTCTTTATAGCAACTCTGTGGGATAGGTAAGCAGCCATTAGAAAGATCCCAAAATGAATCTATCTCAGCGTTTAACCCATCACTCTATATGGAGTAAAGCAAGATAGATTTCCTATTTTAAGCTAACACCCATATTTCCTCTTCCTCCACCCTTCTGCTTTTCAGGTTGCTGAATGCTTTTCTTTTTGCATTAACTAGATCCCAAAGAAAGGAATGGCACAGAGCCCTAAGCTAGTGGTTTACACAGCATATGTTGAGACTTCCATAAGCCATTGTGGAACATAGAGTGGGAGGAAGAAGCACTGGGCCGGGAGTCAAGAGACCTCAGTCTGGAAGAGTGACTTTATGTGTAATCTTGGGCAAATGGCAATATAGCTGACAGGGTGTAGAGTATTAGACTTGCATTCAGGAAGGCAGCTTGGGTTCATATCATACCTTGGACACTTACTAACTTTGTGACTATGGACAATTACTTAACCTCCCTAGGTCTCAGTTTTTTCACCCATAAAATGGGGCTAACACTATCTGTAGTACTGACTCCACAGATTTGTTGAAAAATTCATATCCTTTATAGGATTTTCTTGTTGGGATTCATGTTGCTAAGTAAATGCCAGGTTCTTTAAAAGTCACTTTATTTCTTTGCTCCTTAGTCTTTTCCTCCATAAAGTGAGGGCATAGAATCAATAAAACCCAGAGGCCTTCTAGATCTTTGACTCTGGTATTTAATTTTTACACACTGAATGAAGGCAGGATGATATGGTGGGTAGATGGCTGGTCTTACAGTTAGAAAAACCCAGATTCAAGCACTACCTCTGACTTATAACTCTGAGGTCTTAGATAAGTCACTTAACTTCTCAGTACACTGGGAATGTGAAAGAGCTCAATTTGATCTCACTGTTTCTAGAGAGCAAAACCAGGAACAATGGGTGTCAGTTGCCAGTTAAATGTACCAAACCCTTCCATGGCACTCCTGTGAAATAAAGTATTTTCAGTCCCATTATACAGTTTAAAAGCTTTTCAAAAGTGGGCTACATGAGAGATGATGAGCTCCTCATTCCTGTAGGTCTTCAAACAGGCTAGGTAACTACTTGTTGAGCCTTTTATGATAGGGATTCCTCTCATGTATAAGCTAAACTAAGTCAGTTTTTTGTTTTGTTTTGTTTTGTTTTGGCAGTCTGGTAAAGCCTGTGGACCCCTCCTTAGAATAATATTTTAGTCATAAAATGCATAGATCAAGGAGGAGACCAATATATTGTAATGAAGTTATCAAAGCATATTTATTTGTTTTTGCTTTTTGGAGGCTTTTGGGGTTAAGTGATTTGCCCAGAGTCACATATTGTCTGCAATCAAATTTGAACTCAGGTCCTCCTGATTCCAGGGTCAGTGCTTTATCCATATTCAAATATTTTGAAATAAATTCATAGATTCAAGGTTCAAGCTACATATGTGATGAGGGAAGTCCTTTACAATTTTAAAATTCTTTTATTCTTTGAAATTCTTTAAGAATTTAAATTAGAGATGAGTTACTGTTATACTTTAATGAAGACTTTTATCATTCTAAGGAGAGCCTTTCTACCTCTCCAGTGCAGTCACTGGTCTGGGCCAAAAGCAAATTATTGATTTATGGAAGAATTACAAAATTTCCAACCTGACTACTGTGTATTCTTTCTTTACAGATTGGGCACATAGAAGGACATCCAGAGAGAAAAGGGGTCTTCCCTGTGTCCTTTGTACACATCTTGTCCGACTAGCAAAAAGCAGATCTTGGAGCATTGCACATCATACATGCAAGACGGGCTTTTTAGCAAAAGCAGACGGCTGCCGCCTCCTTGTAATCCTGTGCACAATGTGTATATAGCTGCTGTTACAGAATACAAAACTCATTTAAGGTCACCTCATGAGGTGAATTATATTATGTATTGTAAATATACTGTGTTATTCCGCCTTTGCCAGTATTAAGGTAGCCTTGGAATCTGGCACGCCTTATTGGGTTTGCTGAAGCCATCCTTGGCATCTAGCACTTACATTTCTGTCTATGCGTTTAAAACAAAAGCAAAAGCAAAAACAAAACAAAAAAAAAACATATGAACATCTAGCTTTCCAAATAGAGGTGGTCTTGATCAACAATTGAAATGCATAGAATGGACTCTTTGTTCCTAATGATTCAGTATTCTCAATTATGTGACTAAAAAAAAATTAGTGGAGAGTTAGATTCTGTTTTCCAAGCAAACCATTTACATTCATTACAGATGAGCCTGCAGTTATCAGTGTATACAGTTTACAGCTATGAAACCCACTTTGGTATTTATTACAGAAAGTGCTCGGTTACATGTAAGTATTATTCTTTATGAGAAATGTTCACCGACCTTCCAGCTCTCCATGGCATATTAAGATGCTCATATCCTAGTTCGTGTTTAAGAATGGTGAATTTATACCATTCCATGGTTAGTGCCCCTGTGATATTACCTCATGATACAAAAAGAACATATACCCCATGATGATTTTAGCAAAAGTCTAAAATCTCTAAGTACAGTTTCCTAAAGGTCTCTTTCATTAAATGTTCAATAACCAAGGACTGCTAGAAAATATTAGTGTTCACATTATGCATGCATTTAGAAGCTTATCTCAAACTTACCTTTTATAAAGGAATAGTATGGCTAAGTTAAAATACAATGTTAGCTTTATTTTTTAAATTTGATTACGATTAAAACAGAAACATAAGATCACAACAGTATTGGTTTCTAATCAATTGACCTTGGAAAATGACTTTACATATTCTATTACAAATCAATATCCTCAGCCTTGTCAAAGCTGAAAATCCACTGATTTTAGATTATATCCTTAATTTTTGGACACAGATTTTTCCTTCCTGGAAGTCACCCATTGGAGACTTTCAGGAACAGCTCCCTCCCCCCCCCTTTTTTTTTCCTGCCTGTGATCTTCATTAATCTATAGTTCCAGATAATAATTTTCCTTCTCAAAACACTAGCCAATACACCAATCACCTTCTAGTCGATTTCATAACTGGGATCTTAAAAGCTGCTATGAATTGCACTGTGACCAAATACATTTCCTGAAGTGAACTCAACTACATTCAGTTTTCTTTTCATTCCAGCGGTTTATTAGATCATTAAGGACACGTCTGTTTATTTTGGTTCCGCCTTATATCAATCTTAATTCTGGAACAGAATGTGATAGTCTTACTCTACAATCGCTGCCACTGTCGCTTGCCTCTGAGTCTCTCTCATGAGTGGTTCTGGCATTCCATTTGCTTAAACTATTTTGGCAGTGGCATATAAAACTAATATTTTTAAGCAGATAGTCTTGGCAGCTAGTGAGAAATTTTTGTTTCACAAAAGCACAACTCCAAACAAAAACCTTTAGAAGAGTCTACTTAGCCCAGCTGAAAGTGCTCGGTGAATATTAATGTAGTTCTCTGTAAATGGTTAGTACAGAAACTTCAATCATGGCCTAATAAAAATTGTGTTGAAGAAACATGCAAATTATTTACAGCTGGTAACAGAAAATGATTTTTAAAATAAGTTCTTCATCAGTGACATGACTTAAGAAGCAGCTTGGTACAGCAGAAGGAGCTCTAGGCTTTAGGGTCTAGAAGCAGATTCTAGTTCACGTTCTGTGTGACATGAGTGAATCACTTCACTCAACCTTCTGACCCTTGATTTAGGATTCATCCATTCTGGAGTCAGAAGACCTGGGGTTTAAATCCCATATTTGCTATTCACTAACTGTGTGACCTTGAACAAATGGTTTGATCCCTGTGGCCATCCATTACTACATCTATAAAATGAAATGGTCCCTTCTAAGTCCTGTGATTAGATGATGACAAGTTCATTCCCAAACCAAAAGGAATATACAAGGAGCAAACAAACCCAACCGTTGTCCACTCTGCAGCAGTACCCACCTCAGTATGTTGGCTGTACTGGGTTTCCAAAAGAAACCATGAGTTTATTTAGCATTCCATATGACTTATACAGTGTTTTAAGTTACATTAAAGAACAAGTTTAATGATCTTTGTGGTCTAGTGTATTTTCAGGTGATCTTAAAATAAACTGGTTTTTTTAAAAAAATTGACAACCAAACCTATAAAGACTACATGTGCAAAGTACCATGGAGTCAACTCTCTATTCTTTGTCACTTCTGAAGGAACATCTCTAGGCTTATTAATTTTTTTTAATGAGACAGTGTTCCCATCAGAAACTGACGTTCTCTGTATTCCAGCTTACTGTGGGACATAGGAAAACTAGGTCGGGATATCTTTTTTGATCTTGATTGAGTTTAAATCAGATATTGTACCTAAACTCAGTGAGCCACTATCTGCAATTTTGTACATGACATAGTATTTTGGAGGTATGGAAACTTATAGACAAAAAAAAATAGCTAATTAGTTGTTTTTATTTTTCCCCCAGAGGGGAAAGTATGTTCTGCAAATAGTATGTGTCTTATTTTACTGTTGAACGGCGATTGCTATTTATTTTTTTATTGCCTAGAACATCTACATGTTGTGTATAGGAACCTCGATCTGGTCAAGCCACCAGTTAAATTTCAACTTCTCATCTAAATGTTAAAGTTCAAACATCAGTACACTTGTCATTTCACAGGTATTTAATGTGACATTTTTTTCCAGTACTGTATGTGTTCATTTCTACTTTTTTAAATATTTAAAATTGCTTTTAAATAAACATATTCTCAGTTGATCCCAAACATCTGAACCCTGCCCCTTTGTTGAGTGGAGCAAGAGACTTGGGGTCATATCCCAGCCCTAATTCTTAATTTCAACCTTGTGTGACCAGGGGCAAGTGGCTTCACCTCACTCATCCTCAGTTTCCCCATCTGTAAAATGAGAGGGTTAGACTAGCTGGCTTGTGAAGGGTTCTTCCAATATATGATCCTGTGTACCTTGTTGGGTTATAGAAAATTCTGTACATTTGAAAAAATTATAAAAATATGGAACTATTATTGGCAACAGTTTCTCTAGCTAGAGAGAATTAAAAACTCAACCAAAGGATGCTTTGGGAGAAGTAGGCTGGAAACATCATTTCCAGCCCTCTTAGGTAAAATCTTGCTATAGTATAAAGTATACAGTAGCCTATATGAAACATGAGTACTACTATTTTGTCCCACTTTTCTCAGGACATTAAGTGCAGACAGTCTAGACCAGATGGTCAAATACCCCCATGGCCTGAAGCAGATTAAAATGCAATTGGGGGATATTAAAATAAAATTATAATGAAACATAGATAATGTTAGCGTGTGGTTTTCTGAGTCATTTTGCATCCAGCAAAGATCCTTATGGACAGCTGAGTGGACCCTATGTCTATTTGAGTTTAATACCACTGGCCTAGACGACTGCTTTTGGGCCTGACAAGTCAGTTAAATTTTAATAGTAAGCTGATGGTGACATTTCCTATTACAGAAAGATCACCACCCCTCTCTTAACCTCAGTTGCCTCATCTACAAAATTGGGATTGGCCAAGATAAACTGACCTCTACGGCCCCTTCTGGTTCTAAGTTTCATGATACTACAATATTTCTGGTTTGGTTTAGGAAACCAGATTGTTGATGCAAAGAAGGCCTCTCCACATTCAATAGATCTATTGAGGATCTAAGGTAGGAAACATAAGGAAGGAAGATGACCCAAAAGATTTGTTGAAGTATACAGGTTAATGCATCATACCTGTCCACAGTAACTAACTGTTCCCATGCAGTGACTCAAAGGCAAGCCACATGAGAACACCCACAGACTTTTCTAAGTAACCATGAAATCAAGAGTCAGTTTGGTGCAGTGGGTAGGCTGCTAAATTTGGAGCTGAGAACCTGGGGAAGCTTGGGTAATTTACTTAAGGTCTCTTTAGTTTCCTCTTCTGTAAAAATGAGAGGTTTGGACCAGATCCTTTCTAATTGTAAATTTGTGCTTGATCTGAAGCCTTTTTGTGTCTCAAGGACACTTTTGGCAGTCTGTAAAACCTTTGGTCCCTTCTTAGTATATTTTTAAATTGCAAAGGATAGTAAAAATAAAGTTACATTTTTTACCATCCAAGTTTATGGATTCACTGAAATCTGTCCACAAACCCCAGATTAAGAATCACTGATCTAAAATAACTGCAATTGCATCTTTATTCAGGAAGCTTGAAGAGCAATCTCCCCACACAAAGCACATGCTGCAGTCAAAACATGGATTTGGAGGGTGATGTGCAGCAGGGAGGAGGACTGATGTAACCAGATAGAAAATCCCTGATTCACCTGTTAGTTACAAAATCTTCACTTCCCAATCAATCAACAAACCTTCCTTAAGCACTTAAAATGTGCCAAGTACTATGCTGTAACAGAGACCATCTAAAAGGAAAGGAAAATCACTTTCTTTTGGTTATGATAGAATGCCACAACAAAATGAAAAATTGTGTTAAATGCCTGGGTAATTCAGCTGATCCCACTTTAGACCACACTTTATAGGATCTTACCACTCCTACAAATTAGACATCTTTTTCCTTCACTGAACAAAAAGTCACTGCCTTAATTGGGACTAAAATACATGCTGGCTCAATTTTGTGAGTTAAAATGATAACATACCTTATAATGGGGAATGGCCATGACTTTAGAACATATCCTTATAAGGATCATTACGGTATTGTTAACATTCCAGTGAATGTCAAATGAACAAGGGTCATGACTTGAATTTCTTACAGATGTTGAACCTTCAGTACACACTAGTTCAGACCTCTGGGGTTTGGACCTATTTGGGAATCTTCAAGGAATGGTATCTTAGGCTGTCCCCACTAATCAGTAAGGGAATTTGCTTTCACCTTTTTCTTGTTCCTTACCTTGTGAAACCACTGAATGCAAACCCTAGACAACTCCCAGACCTAGAGTATTCTACCAGGGTCCCTAGTTCAATGGGATCCAAACCAGACCTACTCAGAAGTACTGAGGACTAGGTCTTTTAAAGACTCAGAACAAACTTAGAGAAGACCAACAAAATGGTGCCTTTGCTAAGTGGATATGCTGTGGATAACCCAATAGCATACATGACGCCATGGTCAATAGTCCCTGTTAAAGGCCTCAAATTTTTTAGCTACACAATTCTCCTTTTCCTTTTGACATTGATGACTTAGCCTATGACTGCCATTAGAGTTGTGAACAAGCTTGAGGTTAGGGCAACAAAAAAACAACGCATCCAAATCCCATTAAATAACATACCCAATATGAGCCACAGATTCCTAAGTAACCAAGAACTAGAAAAAGGAACCAAATGTGATTAACATTATTAATCTTAGTATTATGACCATATTATTATAATCATACATATTAATAATGTAAACTCCAATACTATAATAAAATGTAAATAGTAATATAATAATAGATAATTATTAATAGCAATTATATAGCATTTTATGGTTTGCAAAACACTTTGTATATGTATCTCATTTAATCATGACAACCCTGGGAAGTAGGTGCCATTATTATCTACATTTTACAGATAAGGAGTTAAATAATTTGTTCAAAGTCATAGATCTAATAAGTGTCTGAGGCAGGATTCTTAACTTGGGTCCTCCTGACTTCAAGTCATGCACCGTGTGGGGGGGAAGATAAAAAGATTAAATAAGACTTACTTCTTGCTATTGTGAATCTTATAGTGTGGAGTGTGGAGGGAAGGGGTGGTAGTGGAAGGAATGAGGTACGAAACTAATAGTACAATATTACATGATAAAAAGTTATAAATCAAAGCACTTTGGGAGGTTCGCCTGAAAAGATTGTTACCAAAGGCTTGAAGAAGTCTTTCTAGACTCGAGTACAATAGTTCCCAAATGCTTTTGTGTCATGGACCCCTCTGGCAGTCTGGTGAAGTCCATGAACTCCTTCCCAGGTTAATATTTTGAAATCAAATACATAGGATTGCAAAGGAAACCAATTATATTAAAATAAATTAATTTTTTTTAAAAAGTTCACAGACCCCAAGTTAAGAATCCTTATTCCAGAGGAAGCAGAATTTGAGTTAGGCTTTAGAGGAGAGATGGGAATTCAGAAAGCAAAAGAGAGGTAGAGACTGCATGCCCGGAACAGAAAACGACAAGACCCAGAGGAGGGAAAGTGCAATGTATATTCAGAGATAGAAAGTAATCTAATTTTTCTGGAGCTGAGAGTGAGATGAGAAGAATGATGTAAGATCCAACCGGAAAAATAGGGTGATGCCAGATTGCAAAGGGCTTTGAATACCAGGAGGTGGAGTTTAAATTTTCCTCAGGAGATAGAAGAAAGGAACTAAAGATGGCTGGATGCAGGCAAAAGAAAGATCCTTCTGACAAAAGCATGTAGGTGGATTGGTTGGAGGAAAGTAAATGCAGGGTGTTCTATATGGATATTGCAGATAGTCCAGACAGGTAATAATGAAAGCCAGTCTTCCTTCCTAAGATCATTAAAGATGAGAGGGAAAGGAAAAGAGGACCATTTTCTTCTGGGATGCAGTGAATGGCAGATACAAAAGGATGCTTACCAACTTTTGTAGCAGCCCCACCAGGGATCCACTGAGAAGATACTGCTTTGAAGATCTATGATCTATACCCTATAGGGTCAGAAGGTCACAAACAGTGACTTAAATAATAAATGCACCTGTTTTAATGTCATAAAATTCTACTCTCAATAGCTCATGTATAAATACCCTGTGATCATGACCTTATGCTACAGTGAAAGCTCAAAACTGCCAAGAGACATTCAGTAAAAGGAATTCTTAGGTAGGACTAAGCTGGACTGGATGCTTTCCAAGGTCTCTTCCATCCCAGAGATTCTATATCCTTTTGAGAAATTCTCACACACAGGGGTTCAGAAGACGATGAAGCACCAAAGGATCAACCATAAAGGTAGCAGATCGAAGATTTAAAGGTATAATTATGAATCCTCTCAGAAACATCCTTAATAAATGGACATCCAGTAATGGATTAAACATTTCCAGAGAAATTAAAAACACTGCCCCATTGAGTAGCCCGTTCCACCTCATGTAAAATTGATCTTCCTAGAGTTCGCCTGTCCATGTCACCTCTTAGTCAATCAGATCTATTATTATCTCTTGAATCAAACAATCTTCTGTTCAGTTCTTTTAAAGTTCCATAACCTGACGACCTATCTTTTCATGATTCCTAAATCTTACACTCTGAGATCTTAATAACATTGACTTCTTTGTTCTACTTCCCAGAAGACATTTTTATTTCCTGATTCCAGGCATTTTCACTGGCTCTCTCATGACTAGAAGTCTCCCTCTGCATTTATTCCCAATGGCTTCCCTGGCTTCCATCCAGCAGCACCTAAAGTCCCACCTTCTGCAAGACCCCTTTCCTAGTCCCTCTTAATGCTAGTCTCTGTTATCTCCAATTAATCCTATCTATATTTTGTTTGCACATAGTGTTTTTAAGTTGTCTCTCCCATTATATTGTGAGCTCTCTGAGAGCAGTGACTGTCTTTTATATCCCCATTAATTAGCACAGTGCCTGGCTCATAGTGGGAGCTTAATAAATGCTAGTTGATGGTAATGTTTAAGATCTATTGAATGAAAACCACCACCTTGTAATTGTCACCTGTACTCTCCATCTCCTTTAATCTCTTCCAGAACCTTATTCCTTTGCCTAAAGTACTTTCTCCTTCTCTCTCTCTCTCTCTCTCTCTCTCTCTCTCTCTCTCTCTCTCTCT
>JAJPUD010014565.1:0-15725 GCA_023553655.1 Myrmecobius fasciatus | reverse complement strand
TCTCTCTCTCTCTCTCTCTCTCTCTCTCTCTCTCTCTCTCTCTCTCTCTGTCTATGTGTCTCTCTGTCTCTTTCGTCTGTCTCTGTCTATCTCTGGCTCTCTCTCTTTCTATCTCTCTGTCTCTTCTCCTCCCAACACTTCCCTCTGTCCCCTATGCCTACAAAAACCCCATCCCCTTGACCTTTATTTTATGTGTTGTCAATTAAAAAGTATCCCAAAAGGTTGCAACATAACATAATAAACTTGGAGAAGTTTCTTATCAAGATTGTCAATACGGAAACAATCAAAAAAAAATGTGCTGGTTATGTGATGAAGACAAAAGATGACAAGGATTCAAACTAAGAGCTTCCTGAGTATCTTGCTGATGTCAGAGGAAAGTTAGGATGGCTTCCAGCATTGAGTAACTCTGTGGTGAATTTTGGGAAGAATAAGATTCATAGAGGATGGAGAATTGATGGTTGCAATCTGCATCTTTGAAGGGAACAGTAGAATCAATGATCTGTTTAATATATCTGAGTCCTTTGACTCTGCTAACTATTAGCCTGTATTTTTCTTTTTTTTCCCTGACTACTTCTAAAAATAAGATGGCAGCTCTCTGACTTACCATGTTCTCACTCCTTAATATCTGATATCTGATATCTGACTTCTACTTTTAAATTCCTGTAGAATTTCCATCCCCGCCATGGACCACTGACCTCTTAAACAATTAATCCAAAGGTCTTTTTTTTCTTCAATATTTATTATTTCTGCAACATTTAACACTGATCCCCAAGAGAAAAGTCCAATTCTACATATATTAAATCCCACTAATGATTTTTTTCCTGAGTCTAATTGGAGGAGAAACTGAGTCAAAGATGATTGATTGCCCAGAGATCTTCAGCTGTCTGTACTTGCATTTGAGAAGGGATAGGCTTTGGGAGGTTTGGAGTTCTTTTTTTTCTTTTTTGTATGAACAGGTGTGTCTGCAGTCAGAAGGGCAGTAAAGGCTGAGCAATTAAATGAAATATTTACAATTCAGAGAAGAGCTGGGCATTTGCCAGCAGCGCTGAGGAAGAAGCATTTCTTAGTCAGCTGCTCAGTTTGTGGGTTCCAAAAGCCAGAGTGGACACACATACTCCTGCATGGACAGTAAATAGGCTTAGGGGAAATTTTGTTAGGGGATGGTGAGAAGGCAAAGCAGGAGGAAATAACTGTGGGCAAGACAATTGGGTATGCAAAAGCTGAAATAGTTTGGCTTCTAAAAGAGGAATAAAAGCTGAGGTAAACACAGCTGCTGAGCAAAAACTTGAGGCCAGGCCAAGGATTCTGAAGGCCTCAAATAGGGTCCTCTGCAACCCCCTTCCTCCCCTCCCGGGGAAACAGGGTTGTTTGCACTTTACACCTCTGCAAACAGAATTAAAGGTCTCACTTCTAGCTCCAACTAGGCATACGAAGGCAGAAAGCACATTGAGTGAGATCGAATTGGAATTGTGGGAAGCTTGCAGGAAGGATACATACTGGGACCCAGCTCCTTCTTTGCTCCTAATCTTGGAAACATTTGGCAATTTATTGCTTGGAATTAGCCCCAAAATAGAGAGTTAGGAAGTGTTTATGATCTCTGCTGTGAGAAATGAAGGGAAAGAGTCATTTTCCACAGACCTGATATACATGTTTAAGGCTTCATCTTCACTGAGCTAACCTACAACAGTATTTTAAGAATTATAGCATCTAATCCTTGGGGGCAATTTGAGGACAGCAACTTGGAGGGGTAGGTGTCTTTGGTGTTTTGTGGGAAACATCATGTGAATAGGGGATCTGCTCCAAAAGTCCCAGCCACTTTCTTGCCTACTTTTCTATTTTTGCTAGAGACCATACCCTGGAAGACTTAACCCTTTAAGCTCTGGAATTCCCATTCTAGGGGCCTTGGTATGATAGGTGTATGTTTGGCGGGGCCCTTTGTATCTAGGATAGCTCCAGGCAGGTTTCACTTTATTCTACACAAAGTGGTAAAGCTGGGGCCTTCTTTTGGTAACAATTGTCAAATTTTCATTGTGAACGTTACACCTTAGAAATCAGCAAATACTATAAATGGAGCTTTAAGTTATTGTACTGATGATTGTCTAGATGTAAGAAAGTTAATGAGGAAAATTTAATAATGAAGATTAAACTTAATGTGTCTGGTGGCCATTTTTTCCCCAAAGAGCCAGATGTTAAACATTCATCATCTTGCCTCTGCTCCCTAACCATTGTCTCACTAGCCACCTTTCTTTTCCTTCTCTGTTCTAAAATCATCAAAAAAAATCTATTTTTTACCATCACTACTGGAAAGTGTTGACAATATAATCTCTTATAGCCCCACTCATCACCCCTGAAATTTTCTGAATCAAAATTTAATGTCCTAGCCTCTATTTCCCTATATATGCTGTCTGTCCCTTCTTAGAATATAAGCCACTTGAGAGCAGGCTGTCCCCAGTTTGGTATTTGCACCCCTAGAGCTTAGTATAATGCTTGGCTCATTATAAGCACCAATGAATGCTTTTTCATTTGTTTGTTCCTGTCATAGGAGAAAGAGTACTAAAGAATTTGAAGTTAGATGATCTGATGATCTTGGTTAGTACCCTAGCTATGCTACTTCCTAGCGTGATGTCATTTAACATTTGGGGGTTTCTTTTTTCCTTATCTGAAAACTTAAGGAGATTGCACCAAATGGTCTCTAAGGTGCCATCTTGCTCTTTAACCCTATGACCTCCACCAACTCATTCTTTAATTATTCCATTAGTGAAGTTTTACTGAGTAGACAATCTCTGGATCCTTACTCAAAGAGGAATGGGAATTATTTTTACATGTGTATATAATAAATATATAAATGAAAGCCACTAAGAAGATAGGGTGTTTTTTTTTTCCTTTTTCTTAGATTTCTTAGATTTTCTTAGATTGTGAAGGATTTTGTTGTTTACATTCATTTAGCCCTAGATTTATTTCTTGTCCTTTCACTTACCTTGACTTTCACAACTACTATGAAGGTAGGTAGAATAGACATATATCCATTTTACAGGTGTGGAAACTGAGGCCCAAAGATGTTAAAAATTTAGCCCAAGATCACCAGTGAGTAAGCATCAGAATCAGTACTTGAACCCAGATCTTTTGGCTTCTAGGGCTCTTTCTGTAGTTACATTCCTCCCCACTGCCTCTTGACTTGTCTCAAAGACAGAACACCAGATAATCCATGTTTCAAAAGGGAAGCCAGAGGCAAATCTGCTGGCAAACTAAACCAAGAAGTCATGGGCACAGACTGCAATGTTAAAAAGAAGGATTATGTTAATTGCTCCAGAAACATTTGTCCAGCACATCAGGAGCATCAGCCAAATCTTAACAAAAGACAAATATTGTATTACTGGAAAGCACTATTCTTGGGCTCCAGCTATGTATCAAAAACCTCTCAGCCTCCATAACCTCTTGATAATATCCAGAATTTAATGCTGCTTCTTGTCGATTTGTAGATGAGACAACATGGGAAAAGTCTTGTGGGACCTGTAAAGAAATTGTAAAGTTTGGTGGGGCTAAGTTACTTCCAAAGGTAGTAGATTATAAATACTCCAAGCTATCTCAAGGACAGAATCTGGCTTACTCTCTCTTTTTAGGGTACTTTAGCAAAGCGTTGCTTTATTTTAAAAAATACCACCCCAGTCTGACTGTGCACTCTTAGTTCCTGCTTCTGCCATAACCACTTCTAAAAGTCAGAGATGCTATGAGTCCACACTTCCTGTTCATACTACAGCTACTGTTGGTACTTCCCAGTCTGAAAGTATAGCTTCTTACAGGGTCAAATTCAGCTCCCTTAAACTGACTACTATGGTTGAGGGCAGACTTATCGCCCAAGTCTTTCCAACATGAAAAGGAACATTCAGATGAACACTGTAGTCTATGGTTCAGTGCCTCCCCAACTCCATCCTTACCTGCCTAAAGCCAAGGCAAGGATTGGCAGAGGCTTAGAATAGGACTTGACAAAAAAGTAATTCTAATCCCAGTCACTCACAAATTAAGGGGTCAAAGACTGCTCAGGGGGGAAGCCTCATCTAGGCTTAAGGCAATTGTTAAAAAAAAAAAAGTGTGCCATTCTAATGCCCTTCTCTATTTTCTCCAAGCTATTGACTCTTTATAAGGTGGTGGAAAGACACTAGAATTGGATCATAGGATCATAAATTTAGAAAGGACTTTAGTGACCATCTAGTCTAATCCTCTCATTTTACAGGCGTAGAAAATAAAACTGGGGAAAAGTAAGTGAATTGCCCATGGACACATAACTAGTTGAGTCTAGTTAGGAATTGAATTGTCTTCCCTCATTCTGACATCAGCCAAAAGACCTAACTTTGGACCCTATTTCTGTCAAGTGTGTGAGGCTCAACTCCTCTGGACCTTAGCTTCCTCCTCAGTAAAAGTGAAGGATCCAGACATTATCTCAGTATCAAAGACATCATATATCTATTCTCCCATTCTTTTTTTTTCCCCTAGTGAACTGAACAGTGAATCAACTAGGAGACAAAGGCTTCATATATATGTTTATTATATACAGATGTAAAAATAATTCCCATTCTTATTTGAATAAGGATCCAGGGAAGTTACTTAAACTTGGAACTTGGGGAATGGGTCCCTAAGGTCTCTTGCAACTTCAATATTCCATTATCCTATATAAAATCCTAATCCCAGGATTGTCTGGGTTCCCTTCACCTTTTCTCCACTTCTCATTTTCTAAGTGCATTTTGTGAATTTTGAAATAAAAATCTCTAAATTGGGATCACTTGGGATTCAGATATTCAAGGTGCAAAAACGGGAGGGTCCAATTTCTAGGGTGACAACTAAGGAATATAGTATATATAACAACAGACCTGGAATCAGAAAGATTGAATTCAAACCCAGTTTTAGATACTTATTGCCTGTATAAAACTGGGGAAGTAACTTATCCCCACCAAACTTTAGTTTCTTCATCTGTAAAATGGGGCTAATAATAGCATCTACTTTACAGGGTTGTGATAGAGAACAAAGGAAATAGAAAAAAAAATTTTTGCACACCTTAAAGTGCTATAATAAATACTATTGTTATTCATGAAGCAATGCAAAATTGGTTCAGTAAACCAAAAAAAAAAAAAAAAACACTATGCCATCTTTGACTATTTTTTTTAAGAGAGGTTTGTAATTATAAAGAAACATTTTGGTAAAAAAAAATCTATTATACTTTAAGTTCATAATTGTCTTTCTTAAAAGTTTTAATTTGAAGGTTTGTTTTCAATTCTCATTTGGTTTGATTTTTGCTACAAGTGCTGAGTTTATAAACTTATTTTATTGAAGAAAATAGCCAAATATCACTACATTTGTTATTTATTCAAGTCCAAAGGAGAGACATAAATGCTTCCATTCCATTTGAGTCAACAAAGTTTACCATCAAAACAAAACGAAAGAAAATTCTTTCTCCTTATCTGGAGGAAGCAGGTTATAAGCGGCTTTGGGCCTTGCCTGGCTGGCCCTCCTCAGTCACACCAGCAATCTGAGCCAGGATAGCGAATACAGCCTGACTTTATTCAAACCCTAGAATTTGAGGGCCTTGTCTCTCTCAGCAAGGCCCAGAAATTTTTTTTTTTTTTTTTAACACTAACAGACAATGGCCATTGTTAGTCTGCTCAGGAGCTACAAAGAAGGCTGAGAAAGGAGGAAGTGTCAGAAGTGGAAGAAACCATGGAATAAAGAATACTATAGAAGAAACCATGGGTATAATGTAATGATAAGAGCTAGATCCTAATCTTAACTGCTCAATGAGTAAAGGAAGAAATTTAAAGCACCGAGAATTTGCCTACTATCATATAATTAGCAAGCGTAGAAAGCCAGGATCTGAACTAAAGATTTCTGATTCTGGATTCATTCCTCTTTCTCCAAGCCTTTGAAAAAAGATTCAGTACTATGAGATTAATACATTATAAAATAAAACATTCAGTATGGTGAGTTGAATATGGTACCAACTTAACAAATGGGAAAAAATACTGCTTAGAATTTCTGACTAAAGACTTTGTGTACACATCCAAATTCACATATTCTGGCAGTTACAACCTCATCTATATAATTCATAATAAAAGGGACTCCATTTTATAAATCAGATTGCCCCAATGGGCTATATCTACTTTGTTTCTAGTGATTCAGAGCTCCTCACTAAAGAAGCAAGAGCTCAAAACCTTGGTTTCAATCTTAAATGATGCTTATTAGTTACAATCTCTTAAAGCCTCAGTTTTCTTATCTGGGAAGTGAGAATAGGCAGTGGTGTGATAGTAAATGTTTAACAACTGGATCTCCATTCCCACAAATGCTTCCATAACACACTTAAGTTTAGTCTACATTGATAACATTTTCTCTATCATTACCATCACAGCTAATATTAATATAGCTTATCCTTTATATAACTTATATCCTTATCTGGAGGAAGTAGTTTATAATCACTTGACTTTTGACCTTGCCTGGCTGACCCTCCTTAGTCACATCAACAATCTGGGCCAGGGAAATGTAAACAGCCTGGCTTTATTCAGACCCTAGAGTTTGAGGGCCTTGTCTCCTTCAGCAGGGCCTACACTGTACAATGGCCATTGTTTGGGTCTTTTCAGGTCCCTACAAAGAGGGCTGGAGAAAGAGAGAAAGGCCATGACAATGTAAGATTTAGAAGGACCCTTAGAATAAAAAATATCTAGGATAGCATGGAAGGGATCATGGATATGTGCCCAGTACTAGGTGCCAAGCACTGCACTTAGCACTTTATAATTATTACCTCATTTAATTCTCACAATAGCTCACAATTATCCCCAAAATAGTGGAGTCTTTAAGTCTTGCTCTGTGATAATCAGTGGAAAGAAATGGGGATATTGAGTCTGAAGGAGGAGGGAATATCTATTTGAGGAGCTATCATGTGTCAGAGGAAAGAGCTTGGTACTTCTTGATCCCAGAGGGCAGAGCTACAAGCAAATAGTAAAAGTGGCAAAGAGGCCAGTTTAAGCTTGTTCTGGGGAAACAATTCTTAACAATCAATCACATCTATCCAAAAGCGAAGTGAACCATCTTGAAAAACCATCAAACAGAGAATAGATGATCATTTCTTGGGTAATAATCAATATGATAATAACAATTATAGCATTTATATAGTGCCTACTATGTGCCAGAGGAATAGCCAGTGGGTGAAGTGGGTGGAATGCATAATCCTGGAGTCAGAAGGATCTGAGTCCAAATGTGACCTCAGATACTTACTAGCTACGTGACTGTATTTGGCTCAGTCTCCTCATATGTAAAATGAACTGAAGAAGGAAATGGCAAATCACTCCAGTATCTGTGAAGAAAACACCAAATAGGGTCACAAAGAGTTGGATATGACTGAAAACAACTAAACAGAAACAACAGCTATGTGTCAGATGCTGTGCTAAGTGCTCTACAAAATTACATTTTCCATTGCTCATAAGAACCCTGGGAGATAGGTGCTATTGTTATCCCTATTTTACAGATGAGGAAACTGAACTGAACAGGCTTAAATTACTTGCCCAGGATCACACAGCTAGTAAATATTGTTTTGCTTTTATTTTCAGTCTTGTCCAATTCTTCATGACCCCATTTGGAATTTTCTTGACAAAGATACTGGAGAGGTTTTCCATTTCCTTCTCCAATTCATTTCACAGATGAGGAAACTGAGGCAAACAGAGTAAAGTGACTTGATTTGAGGTCACATGGTTTGAGGTCAAATTTGAACTTGGGTGTTTCTGACTCCAGGTCCAGTGCTCTATTTGCTGTATCACATAATTTCTTCATATGTGATATTGATACATGGTGGAATGATAGGTGGTTGGTCCCTTTCACCTCTGAAATTGTTTGATTACTATGATTACTTACAATTCTTTGATTACTGCTTTGATTACTAGCAGAACACCATACTATATACCCCAAGAGATATAAAACTAGATAGATACGATCCTATGTTCTGAATTGAGAACCATGGGAGATAGAAAAGACACAATCTCTGCCTTCAAGGAGCTTATGATCTAGTTAGGAGAAAAAACATGCATAAGACAAATAAGGGACATGAAATAAGTAAGAGCCAGAAGGGGAAGTATTTAAACATATTGAGTAAATTAGGTTTATGAACTAGATAAGAGAAGGTCAGTTGGAATAGGTGACCCAATGTTCCTTTGAACTCTAACATTCAGTGATCCTACAAAAGGAAAGAGAAATATATAAAAAGTATAGAAGGAAGAATTTGTAATATTTGCAAATAGAACTTTGTGGGGATTCAAGGCAAAAGGGACTACTGGGAAGTCTTGTCACAAATGCAGGATCTCAGATTTAGGGAACTTAAAGATCAATAGTGTAACCCCCTTATTTTATATATGAGAAAACTGAGGCTTTGAGAAGTTAAATGACTTGACCAAAGTCATCAGAAGTAAGTGACCAGCCAGGAATTGAATTCAGCTCTTCTGATGCCAAATAGAATACTATTTCTACTTTGTGCTGTTATTTAACTATTTAATAAGTGGCACAGTGGATAGAATGCCAGACCTGGAGTCAGCAAGACTTGAGTTCAAATGTAGCCTCAGACACTTCCTAGCTGTTTGACCCTGGATAAGGTACTTCATCTGTCTGTCTCACTTTTCTCATCCATAGAGTGGGGAGCATAAGAAGACCTACCTCCTAGGGTTATTGGGAGGATAAAATGGGGTAATACTGTAAAGCATTGTGTGCATATAGTAATGACTTAATAAATACTCAGATCTATAAATCTAGCCTGTTACTGGCCTGAGCTCCAGTTCCACATCATCACTGCCTATCGGACATTTCAAACCATATGTCATAAAATAATCCCATGGAAGACTGGGACACTGATGCATTGTGGGTGGAACTGTGAACGGATCCAACCATTCTGGAGAGGAATTTGGAGCTATGCTCAAAAAGTTATCAAACTGTGCATACCCTTTGACCCAGCAGTGTTTCTACTGGGCCTATATCCCAAAGAGATTTTAAAGGAGGGAAAGGGACCCACATGTGCAAGAATGTTTGTGGCAGCCCTTTTTGTAGTGGCTAGAAACTGGAAACTGAAGGGATGCCCATCAATTGGAGAGTGGCTGAATAAATTATGGTATATGAATGTTATGGAATATTATTGTTCTGTGAGAAACGACCAGCAGGATGATTTCAGAGAGGCCTGGAGAGGCTTGCATGAACTGATGCTGAGTGAAATGAGCAGAACCAGGAGATCATTATACACAGCAACAACAATACTATATGAGGATCAGTTCTAATGGACATGACTCTCTTCAACAATGAAATGTTTCAAACCAGTTCCAATTGTTCAGTGAAGAAAACCATATACACCCAGAGAGAGGGATGTGAAATGTGGACCACAACATAACATTTTCATGTTCTCTATTGAGGCTTGCTTGCATTGTATTTCCTTTATCGGATTATTCTTTCTTGTAAATATGATTTCTCCTGCACAAAAAATGATGCAATAACTATACATATATTCGATTTCTTAAGTATTCTAACATAATTATCATGTAGTGGATATCCTGCCATCTAGGGGAGGGGTGGGGAGTAGGGGGGAAAAATTTGTAACAGAAAGCTTTGTAAGGGTTAATGTTTAGGAATTACCCATAAATATGTTTTGCAAATAAAAAGTATTAATAAAAATTTAAAAAAATAAAATAAAATAAAATAATCCCATGCAAAACTTAACTCATCATCTTTTCCCCCAAACCCACCCATCTTCCAAACTTCAATTTCTGTCAGAAACCATTCTTCCAGTCTCCCTGTTATAATCTTGGTATTAGTCTTGATTCTTTGCTCTCCATTAGTCCTTCTGTCCGAGCAGTTGTCAAATCTGTCTACATCCACTTCTCTCACATCTGACAACTTTCCACTCACACCACCCCCAACTTCCCGCAGACCTTTATCACCTCTCACCCTGATTATTGCAATAGTCTCCTATTGAGTATCCCATGCTTCAAGTTTTTCTCCATCCCATTCTAGCTTCCACTTAGCTATCAAAGTGATTTTCCTTTAGCATAGATCTCACTATGTCATTTCCCTACTCAATAAACTCCACTATCTACTTATTGCTTCCAGGATAAAATATAAACACTTATGTTTATCTTTCAAAGTCCTTTGCAATCTGGCCCCAAATTATCTTAGACTCTCTGATATGGCCAGCTTTAACCTTATTTCTCATATATATATATATGTGTATATATATATATATATATATACACATATATATATATATATCTGACTTTGTACTGGTCATTCCTCATGCTTGGAATTCTTCCCCTTCCTTGTTCTGCCTCATAAAATCTCTTTCCTTCTTTAAGATTCAGCTCAAGCAGCACCTTCTACATCAAACTTTTCCTGATCCCTCCAGAAAATACACAGAAAAAATAAACTCTTTAGATGAGAATGAGATGAGATTGCTCAGCCCAAATCTCATCTGAGGGGAAATCCCTTGAAATTCCTCAGAGGGCAAGCTGGAAATCAGGGACATGTTGAAGATCTTATTTCCCCTATCTATCTATAGTTTTCAAAGTCTTCCTATGTGATGAGACAGACAGACAGACTTTGAAATACATATCTGTATCTAGTACCAAAGAAGATCTGGAACCACATGAGACTCAAAGAAAAAAAATATCTATTATACCAACTAGGGCCCTCATGTAGGCAATAGATCAAATCAGCATTCTCTCCATCAATTAAGAGAGTGTCATCCAAAATGCCCCACGCTTGTCTAAAAATCCAGTTTACACAAGTGCATACAAGTAAGGGAGGTATAAAGGCCAAAATAAAAAAATCCTGAGACTCAAATATCTTACATTTCACTTGGGCTGGGGACAGAGGGAGAGGAAAGGGAGGGGAAGAAGTGATCAGGAGACAACAGAGTTAGAATGACAAGATGTACACAGAGAAGTATAAGCTTAGATAGTGAAAGGGTCAAGGAAATGATCAAAGAGCTCTAGGAACTAATAATCTCCCTCCCAACTTACCTTGTAGTTATTCTTATTATATGTATTCTACATGCCCTTCTATATGTACTTTTTGTATTCCCCTCCCCAGCTTAGACTGTAAGCTCTATGACTATGGGTCATTCCATTCTTTGTATTTGAATTCCTGGTACCTAGCACATATCCTTTATATAAAAGGCACATAATAAATGCTTATTAATGAACTGAAAGAAAAAGGAAATTTGTCTCTTCCACTGAGATCTGTTCCTCATATACCACTATCACCCCCAACTCCCCTCCCTCCCCCCCAACACCACAAAGCCATTCCCTTTCTCTCAGTAACCAGGGGAAAAGCACTTGCAGGGCAGCCACCCCCAGGAGGCAAAAAAGTGAGTTATTTAGAGAATATAATGAGTTGTGGGAAGACCGTAGGGTGATGTGTGGAAAGAACCTTAGGGATCTGGAATCAAATCCTGACTCTGCGATTTACCTAAGTAGTATCTGAGGGTACATTTGATCTCAGGTCTTCCTGACTGCCGATGCAGCGTTCAATCCATTGCATCACTTATTAAATAGCTAAATAACACTTCATTTCCTTGGTCTCAGTTCCCTCCTCTGTAAAAAGAAAGAGTTGGATTTATTAGATAACTTTTATTTTTTGATCAGACCTGTGATTTAATGTACAAAACCCTCAGGGAGAAAACTCCTTCTGTCAAGGCAGATCCATACCTGCTTTACAGCTTTCCAACTTAGAGAGTAGCCTAAAGGGGCATTTATAATTTAAATTACCTACCTAGGATCACATAGTTTGTGGAATATGTATAATTATCCCCATTTTATAGATGGAAAAACTGAGGTTCAGAGAGATGCTAGTGCCAGAGACAATACATCTAAAGGCAGCTTTTCTTGATTCAAGTTCAGCACTTTAAATCACCATGCAATACTATCTTCATCCTACTTCAGCCCTGTACCAAGCAAGTGTGTGTCCATACCCATATAAGATATGTATGTCCATATGGGTTGTTTAAATGTGGTTCTCAGAAGGCACTAATAGATAACTCTGGAATATGGCTCACTCCTCTCCAAGAGAGACTGAATTTACTTCCTTGAAGAGATCAGAGAGAGCCATGAGGCCTGTTCTACAGTTTCCAAGTGGTAGAATTATTTCTCCCCTTAAATATTATTATATGTATTATATATTATTATATGTAAGTTCAAAATAAAGGCCCTAACCTGACTGCTACTTCTTAAGGGGGAAAGATTGCTCCAAGTTTATATCTTCTGGCTTGACGTTACCCACCAAAAATATAGGTTTACACACAAATGACTCACAAATGGTGACTAGCAAATAAACTCATTTATAGCAAACAGATATCAGAAAAGTTACATAGATTAGATTATACTAGAAAATACAAAAAATGAATGAACTTTTAGATGAGAACTAAATGAGTTCTCAGCTCAGATTTCATTCTAAGGGAAAACCCCTGAAGTTTCTATGGAGACAAACTGGAAATCAGGGACTCGTTAAGGAACTAGTTTCCCTTATATGTCTTCAATTTCCAAAGTCTACCTGTCTCTCCATCCATCTATAATCAGTCCTGAAGAAGATCTGGAACCATATGTGAATGTCAAAGAAAAAAATCTCTCTCCTCTCCAAAGCTTGTGAACCAATTCTGACCCTTGTGTAAGTAACTGGTCAATAAGCATTCTATCAATTAGGAGTCTTTCATCCAAAATTCCCCAGGCTTGGCTAAAAACGCAGATTACACAAGTATGCACAAGTAGGGGAGATAGAAAGGCCAAAACAAAATAGTCCTTATATTCAAAGATCTTATATTTTACTGGGGGAAAGGGTAGTATAGAGGAAGGATATACACAAGAAGTATAAGACAGGTTAGATAGTGAGAGTCAGGGGAATGACCAAAGAGTCTAGAAAAGTTTAAGGTTGTATAGAATATGAATAGTTAGGGGTATCCGGGAGGTCTCCATAGAGGATATGGCACCTAAGCTGAACCTTGACAAAAGCTAAGTATCTTGAGAGGTAGAGTTAGAAAGATACAGTACAGGCCTGAGGAATAGAATGTTAGGTCTAGAAAACAGCCAGTGGTCCTATTTGGCTGGATGGGAGCAGAGGGAAGTATCCTATTCTGAGCTTTGTGTCACCTGCAAATTTGATAAGTTTGCCATCTATGCCTTCATCCAGATCACTAATAAAAATGTTGAATAGTAAAGTAGGTTCAAAAATAAATTCCTTGGGATTCTCTCAAAAACTACTTTCCATATTACTATCCCCCCATTAATATCTACAACTTAGATTTTATTTGTAACCAGTTCTTCACTTACCTATCTATATTATATGTAGTTCACACAGTCCCATATAAATTCAAGATGGAAGAGTGATCTGACCTCTAAAGTGGCAATGTCCTGTCCCTGTCCCACTTGGCTTAGGCAAAAGGATTAAATTCCTCTAGTGTTGATCCCTAGCAATGACTTCAAGGCATATGGAGCAAAGACTCCAGGGATACTGGTGGCCAAGAACATTCAAGATGGTAATGGGCCAAAGGCTACAGGTTCCAGAGACAGTAGAAGGAGGGTTATATGTATGTGTGTATATAAACATGCATTCATGTATGTATCTGTGAGTCAACAGTCAGCCAATGATTATTTATTAAGTATCTGCTATATGCAATGAGTAGTAATAAACACTGTGAATACAAAGACAAAAAAAAGCCCTCAAAAACCACAAAACAAACAAGCAAAAAACTCCCCCCAAAAAACAGTGCCTGACCTCAAGAAGCTTACATTCTAATGGAGGAGAATGGAGGAATAGTGGTGGAAGAGTAAGAAGGAAGAAAGGAAGGAAGTGGCCATTGTAAAGCTGAAGAGTATACTACACACCTGTCAGATTGGCTAAAATGACAGAAAAAGATAATGACAAATGTTGGAGATGTGGGAAAACTGGGAGACTGATGCATTGTTGGTGGAACTGTGAATGGATCCCACCATTCTGGAGAGCAATTTGGAGCTATGCTCAAAAAGTTACCAAACTGTGCATACCTTTTGACCCAGCAGTGTTTCTACTGGGCCTATATCCCAAAGAGATTTTAAAGGAGGGAAAGGGCCCCACATGTGCAAGAATGTTTGTGGCAACTCTTTTTGTAGTGGCTAGAAACTGGAAACTGAAGGGATGCCCATCAATTGGAGAGTGGCTGAATAAATTATGGTATATGAATGTTATGGAATATTATTGCTCTGTAAGAAATGACCAGCAGGACGATTTCAGAGAGACCTGGAGAGACTTATGTGAACTGATGCTGAGAGAAATGAGCAGAACCAGGAGATCATTATACACAGCAACAACAAGACTATATGATGATCAATTCTGATGGACATGGGTCCCTTCAATAAGGAGATGTTTCAAACCAGTTCCAGTTGTTCAGTGACGAAGAAAGCCATATATACGCAGGGAGAGGCCTGTGTGATCTGAGTCTGGACCACAATGTAGCATTTTCACACTCTCTATTGATGTTTGCTTACATTATATTTTCCTTCTCAGGTTTTTTTTTCTTTTCCTGTTCAGCAAGATAACTCTATAAATATATATATATATATATATATATATATACACACATATCCGATCTGTCAAATATTTTAACATAATTAACATGTATTAGACTTCCTGCCATCTAGGGAAGGGAGTGGGGGGTAGGAGGGAAAAATTTGTTACAGAAAGCTTTGCAAGGGTCGTTGTTGAAAAATTACCTATGTATATTTTTTGTAAATAAAAAGCTTTAATAAAAATGTTTTTTTTAAAGCTGAAGGGTATAATATTACTTCTTTTCCTCTTTATTTCCTAATTTTTTCCTAATCTTGAGGGGGGGAACACAAAAATGAAAGTAAGCAGAAGAAAAGAAAGCAGCAGGCCAGGATTTCCTTCCTCTTAATTGCTGCTTTATTCAAAATTAGGTAAGGGGGAGGAAAGAAATATCATTAAAGTTTCTTGTAATAATTAGCAATGGGCCAGAGTGTGGGTAGAGCCTGGGAAAGAGTGGAAATGGAGGAGGAGTTAAGACTAAGAGATATGTAGAAGAGAAATTTCTTACATAATCAGCTTTGGAAATAGTCAGAAAATCTGAATTCTGTCAATTGCTTGCTATGTGATCTTGGGCAACAAGAACTGATAAAAATCATTGCAACTAATATTTTTAGAGCCCTTTAATATTCATATACCACAGTTTGTTCATCATTCTCCAGTTGATGGACATCTGCCTTTTTTCAGTTCTTCACACTTGTCCAGCTTTCTTTCCTGAATGTGCAGATTCTTTCTTTCTTGTCCATATGAATCACTTAACAAAACTTTACAGGGATTGTCTATTCCACAGATGCATTTTGTGTCTCCTCATGTTGTTCAGAATCCCCCAGGTTCCTCAGATCTCCACAAATACTTGACACCAAGACCCACAGGGACAGGCAGGTCTGTATCTGAGAGGAACCAGTGTTCATATTCTCCATAAAAACTTAGTGGCCTGGAATTAATGATGGTGACTGAGACCTGGGTGTGGAACTTCAATGCTGATTCCAACTTCCTGTTCTGTCTTCCACTTTTCCCAGATCCAGGCCAGCCTGAAGGAGCTATTGCCAGGCTGACAGCCCTGAAGGAAAATCAAAAGAGTTGCCTTATGGCATAGTGGAAAGTATGCTGGAGCACTAGCTCTGAGACCTTCACTGCTCCAAGGCTTG
>JAJPUD010014564.1:26981-40340 GCA_023553655.1 Myrmecobius fasciatus | reverse complement strand
GGTACTGGCTAAGAAATAGAGTAGTAGATCAGTGGAATAGGTTAGGTTCACAGGACAAAATACTCTATGACAATGGTAATCTAGTGTTTGATAAACCTGAAGACCCCAGTTTTTGGGATAAAAACTCACTATTTGACAAAAACTGCTGGGATAATTGGAAACTAGTATGGAAGAAATTAGGCATTGACCCACACCTAACACCATATACTAAGATAAGGTCAAAATGGATTCATGATCTAGGCATAATGAATGATATTATAAACAAATTAGAACAATGTAGGATGGTTTCCCTCTCAGACCTGTGGAGGGGGAAGGAATTTGTGACCAAAGGAGAACTAGAGATGATCATTAATCACAAAATAGACAAGTTTTACTATATCAAGTTAAAAAGTTTTTGTACAAACAAAATGAATGCAGACAAGATTAGAAGGGTAGCAGTAAACTGAGAAAATATTTTTACATTCAAAGGTACTGATAAAGGCCTCATTTCTAAAATATATCGAGAATTGACTCAAATATATAAGAATTCAAGCCATTCTCCAAAAATGGTCAAAAGATATGAACAGACAATTTTCAGACGAAGAAATTGAAACTATTTGTAGTCACATGAAAAGGTGCTCCAAATCACTATTGATCAGAGAAATGCAAATTAAGACAACTCTGAGATATCACTACACATCTGTCAGATTGGCTAAAATGACAGGAAATGATAATTTTAACTGTTGGAGGGGATGTGGGGAAACTGGGACACTGATACATTGTTGGTGGAACTGTGAACGGGATCCAACCATTCTGGAGATCAATTTGTTATCAAAAAATTATCAAACTGTGCATACCATTTGATCCAGCAGTGTTTCTACTGGGCCTATATCCCAAAGAGATTTTAAAGGAGGGAAAGGGACCCACATGTGCAAAAATGTTTGTGGCAGCCCTTTTTGTAGTGGCAAGAAACTGGAAATTGAAAGGATGCCCATCAATTGGAGAATGGCTGAATAAATTATGGTATATGAATGTTATGGAATATTATTGTTCTGTAAGAAACGACCAGCAGGATGATTTTAGAGAGGCCTGGAGAGACTTGCATGAACTGATGCTGAGTGAAATCAACCGAACCATTATACACAGCAACAAGACTAAACGATGATCAATTCTGATGGACATGGTTCTCTTCAACAATGATGTGATTCAAACTAGTTCCTATTGTTCAGCAATGAAGATAGTCATATACATCCAGAGAGAGGCCTGTGGGAACTGAGTGTGGACCACAACACAGCATTTTAATGCTTTCTGTGAATATTTCCATGCATTTTGTTTTCCTTCTTAGGTTATTTTTTTTCTTCTCTTTCTAGATCTGATGTTTCTTGTGCAGTAAGATAACTGTATAGATATGTATAGATATATTGGATTTGTCATATAATTTGTCATATTTAGCATGTATTAGATTACCTGTCATCTAGGGGTGAGGGGTGGGGGGAAGGAGGGGAAAAGCTTGGGAAAAAAATTTTTTGCAAAGGTCAATGTAGAAAAATCACTCATATGTTTTGCAAATAAAAAGCTGTTAATAAAAAAAATTTAAAAAAAAAGATTTGCAAAGCACCTTATGAATCTATCATTTTGAGGCAGCGAGGTAGTGCAGTTGATAGAGTACTAGTCCTGAAGTCAGGAGGGCCTGATTTCAAATTCAACCTCAGACACTTAACACTTCTTAACTGTGTGATCCTGGACAAGTCACTTAACCCCAATTGCCTCAGCAAAAACAAACAAACAAAACCTATAATTTTATCTTCACAACAATCCTGGGAGGTAGGATACTATTATTATTCTAGCTTTATAACAGATGAGGAAATTGAGTCAGAGCTTAAATGACTTTCCCAGTCTTTCCCAGGATCATACCTAGTAAATATCTAGGCTGGATTTGAACTCAGATCTTCAGAACTTTAGTTCCAATGCTCTAGCTACTTCCAGAACACAAATAATTTGGAGTGCTTTGAGAAGACACATACAGGCAACCAATTCCAATCTTAAATAAATGGGAAGTTGCCTAAAGAGATTAACGTGAAACTTATCATTAACTTAGATTTTTCTTTTTAAAAAAAATGGAAGATAAAAAGAAGGGAAAGTTTGAAAAATCAATTCAGAAGATTGGTATGGTCATGAATGGAGGCTAGTGTGGAAATCAAAAAACAACAAAAACATGGCTATTAAAAGCCTTTAGAGGAAAGGAAGAACATCACAAAACACTAAGATAGCAGCTCGAGGCAAATGGAACAATTATAGAAGAGTACTTGAGATCTGTATTCTTTGCCAAAGAGAATGAGAGGACAGATCAGGCACCATGATAGAAGAGGGAAAGTGCCAACTGTAGAATCAGGGGACAATGATTCAAATCTTACTTTTAGTGCTTGTCACTCATGAATTTGAACAAGTCACTTGATTTCTTTGGGTTGCAATGTCTTCTTATGCAAAATGAAGGGATTTAGACTAGATGGTCTCTGAGGTCCCTTGCAGCTCTAAATCAATTATTCCAATGCATCCTTCCAAGAATAACAGAATTAATGAAGTACATTCCAGACTAATAAAATAACTATCAAATGTAAGTATTGAATTATTCTCAGTGATATTTAAGCATCCGGAAGGATGGGAAAGATGCTACAGAACTGGAGAAAGAATCAAATGTTTTAATTTTTTAATGGAAGAGAAGAGTAGTATCTATAAATTAAGTCTAGTGAGCTAGACAGGGATGACTGGCAGCATACTAGAACATACTATAAACAAAAGTTAATATGAACTTATGGTACATTAAGAAAGGCATACTGTCCAGGATTGGGGACGTAATACTTCCAACAGTACTCTGACCTAGCTAGATCACATCTAGAGTTCTTTCTTCACCTCTGGGTGCCACATCTTAATTTGGACTTCCCCTTTATCAAAGATGAGGGCTTTATTTTACTTTTCCTTTTATTCCTCTTCTCCTTTCCCTTTTGCCCTTAAATGCACTTCTGAAATCATTAAAGATTTAACCAGTACAAATCTCTTGCAAGTTCTTACATTATGACAGCAGATGTTTTATTTTGTTTGTAAAGACCATTCTTATTTTTGGCTGGAAAACTTAGTCATTTTTTTAAAACTACTTCAAATTAAATAGCTCTCCATTCACTGCTTTTCAAATTCTTATCGCTTATCTTAAGAAATTCTGAGTTGATGGTCCATATTTCTAAATTTTACAAAAGTTGCATTTCAGTTTCCAACTTCTCTTGTTCCCCTTAAATAGAATACTTAGAAAGTACGTTCCAATATTAATTATATTTTCTTGTGTAGTAAGTTATTTATTCAATTTTTCTCACTCTTGTAGTATTTTGTCCTTATCTCTGTATGTGGAGGAATTTAACTATTTTATATTTATACATATTAAATTGTGGGCCCTTCCTTATGAACATCTAGTGGTTGATTTTGATGATTGTGTTCATCAATTTAGGAAAATTTTGTCTTTTATTTTCTGAAATATAGTGCTCAGATTTTTTTATTTTTATAAATTTTCTGGGTTGTTTATAGTCTGTAGTTTTGTTTTGTTTTGTTTTTAAGGAATTTGGATAACTCGGTGATTGAAAAAAATACCTATATATCCAACTGGCATCTATTCTATGTAATTCTACTGTCCACCACAAATCTGCTGTTTCTTGCTTCCGCAAATTTTTGAATTTTTAAATTGTATTCTCCACGTTAGTTTTTTTATGTCTCTTATTTCTGTGCCTAAGTTTCTGTCATTTTTAACCTCTCCTTTTAATTGTGATTTTCTTAGCATTTAAATGTCTGTTTATTTACTTTGAATATGTTATCTATTAATCTGTATACATACTCTGGGATGCCATTCTTTGTCCTTCTGTTACATTTATCCAGAAATTTTTTCAAATTGTTTCCTAAAGACTCAAATAAATTATGTTTATAGCATTCTATCAATTTAATATCCTTATGAATAAGATGAAGTTAGTCTTATTAAAGGTCATGTTGTCTATTTGTGATTACTGCTTCCTTTTTTAGATGTTCACTTCTGCCTAATAATACAATCCAGAATTTTCTTAGGAATCAAAGTTAATTTGACTAACTTACATTTGATATTGTCATTTTCTTTTTTTTTATCTGGACATTTGACTTTGTCTTATTCTGCAGTACTTCTCCTTTCTTCTATCTTTCAAACATCATTGACTGAGGCCCATCCAGTTCTTTGAGGATAATAAATTGGTCAGGTAACTTGAATTCATCAAAAGCAGGTAGAATATCCTTACTAACAATCTAAAACTGAAATCATCAGCCTTTGGGTCAGTGTGTTCCATGTCACTGGAAAGCATTACATAAAGGCTGAAATATCATTTGAATATGGAGTAAAGGAATTCATTTTATTGAAGTAGAGATTGAGCCAATCTATCTCTATTTCAAAATGTTAGCTCATATTAAGTGTGGGTTCCACTTAAAATCCCATTTTTAAAAAAAATATGGTCTGTTATCTGATTTTGCCTTCCCCATATTGTATTTGTAAAGTTGAGTTTTTGAACCCAAGTAAAAGACTGGATTAGATGACTTTTAATGATCCTTTCAGCTCTACATTCAGGATCCTATGATTCTCAGTTAACTGAATTATTAATGACTGTTCTTCAAGTCTGGCATTCAACCAGCTCTGAATCTAACTATATTACTGTCTTACTTCACATTTTCTACCACTGTCCACACAGAGACACACAGAGAGAATCAAATGTTGTGCTAAAACTGGAGTCCAATCTATCTAGTCTGTAGCTTTCCCTTAACCTACCAATTTAGTTGTTGTTTTGATTCAGGCCTGTAATTTCAAAGGTGTAGGAATCACTTATTGTTGAAACTCCCTCCACCAATATAGATCAATAACTATTCTATAAGTTAAAGTTTAGTCTCAGAGTGTTTTCTGGTACCTTGAGAGATTAGGTGGTTTGACTGTGGTAGCACAGTGTATATAAGAAGTAAGACTTGAAAACTAGTCTTCCAAATTCTGAGGCTTAGCCTCTATATATTACTCCACACTTATGACTTAACAAACCTGGTTACCCTGTCAAAAAAGAAATGAAGTCATTCTGTTATACCCCGTTCTTGATGAAGCCCTTAGTAATCACTGCTTCCCTTTATAGATATTCGCAAACTATTGCTTTAATATTGTAATTAAGATTTTTTTCTGAACATACTAGTCAAGTGCTTGTAAGCTCTTCATTCCTTTTTGTAAAAAACAAAACAGTATTTATATTCCTCTATTATCTTAAAATCCTATTCCATTTTTCTTTTTTTTTTCAAAAACCACTGATGGTGGATTACAGAATCTTTTTGTCTTATTTTTGATACCTATAAAATGTGAATTTTTATTTTGGAAAAAAAATATATTGGTACAACAATGGAAAGGAGTACTTCAGGAGACAGTTAACTCCCTGCAACTGGAGTTTTTTGGTCAGAAATGAATAACCAAGCCTTATTTGTCAGGGATGCTGTAGAGATTTCTGCTCCAGGTAGGGGTTAAATGAACTCTGAGATTCCCTCTGAGTGAGATTTTGTGATTCTTTGAAATCTATTCTGAGGTATATTTGAGCCCATAATAATGAGGATAATTGATATTTGTTTCACAAAGTAATTCATACACACACATACACACACATCATAGAATCTCATTTCCAAGAGGGCCTTCATGTAAGTATCACATCACAACTATGATCCAGCTTAGAGGGATTTTACATAATGGCATAAAGTTATTATGAAAAGGAGATTCCCAACATGCCCTATGGGAGTCCTCTGAAAGAAGTGAAGACCTAACTGTGACAGATACTAAATCTTAAAACTTACCTGTAAGTTTAGGTGTGGATGCCATATGTTCACAAATGGATTTCAGAATTTTTCTTTGAGACCTCAGATCATACAGTGATGCTGTCTCAGGGAAGACAAAATAAGGGGAACCATCCTCTCCAATTTGGGGGACATAGGTGAAAGAAAGGGAAAAAGTGACAAGAAATGGAGTGATGAAGGGAGAGGAAAAGCAGGGAAGAGAGGAAAATAAAATAAGGTGGGAAAGAGAGAGGGAAAGGAGAAAGGAAGAGACATGAAGAGAGCATGTGAAAGAAAGAAGGAAAGAGACGATAGAAAGTATGAGAGGAAATTGGGATAAATAAGAAAGTAATAAAGACAAGGGATAGAAAAGAGAGAAGAGGGAAAGGGGGAGACAGAAAAGAAAAAAGGGAATGGAAAAAAGTAGAAGCAGACTAAGGAAAAAGTAGATGAATGTGAGAAAGGGAAAGGAAGACAGAGAGGAAGGAAAGGAGATGAAAGAAGGAAATGGAAAAGAGAAAGAAGAAGAATAAAGGGAGACAGAAATAGGAAGAGAAGGAGGAGAAAAGAGAAAGGTAAATCAGACAGTAAAAAAACAAAAGAGAGGGAGAAAAGGAAATGAGGAAGAAAAGAAGGGAAAAATGAGAAGGAAAAGGAAAAGAGGAAGAGATAAATGAGTTCACTTTTCAATAGTAGTTTAAAGTATATAAAGTACCTTACCATCACACTGTAAGATAAATATTGTAATTACAAGAATTTCTATTTTACAAATGAAGAAACTGAAGATTCAAGTGACTTGCTAAACTTCACACAGTTATTAAGAAAGTGTCTGAGCTAGAGTTTATAGGATCATAGTGTTAGAGTTGGAAGAGAATAGAGTCTGTCTAGTCAAGCACCCATTTTTCACAAATTAAAACATCAGAGGAAGAAATCAGAGAAGAAGGAAAGTATATTTTAAAAAGGAAAAGAAAAAAAGGAAGGGGTAGAATAGAATAAAAGAGAAAGAGAGAGATAAAGGAAGAGAGCAAGAGACACTTGGGGAAAGAGAGAAGAGAGAGAAATGAGGAAGAGGAAGAGATAGGAAAGAAGAAAAAGGGGAAAGATAAAGAAAAGAGAGAGAAGAAGAAGAGAAAGAAGCAGATGGGGAAAAGAAGGCAAGAAAAGATACTTATGGAGAAAGGCATGGAAAGGGAAAGGAAAAAGTATATGTATATGTCTATATACCCATCTCTTCATAAAGGTATCTGACTTGTCCTATGTTGATAAAAGATAAAGTTGGAAAGGGAAATGGCATGGAAGTCAGGAGATTTGACTCCATTCAAGTTCTGGCTCTGCCACCAATCTGGATGGCCCTGGACAAGTCCCATCCCTTCCTCCTCTGTAAAATGGGGGAAAGGTTAAATATGTCCTCAACGCAATGACCCATAATCTACGTCTTTTGTCAAGAAAGGTCTCTGGAAATAAACAGGGGCAGGCTGGAAAAAAAAATAATAGGAGAAAAATCAGACGTATGGAAGTGAAGTCACAGAAGCAGAGCACTGAGCTTAACAAGGAACAAATGGAAGAGGGCATGGGCATTTAGAGAACCAGGAGTAATGACAGAGACTGTCTCCAGATAGTTTGGTCCTAGATTGGTGGCTTTCCTCCCTGGAAGAAGGAGATTTGATCAGGGTTCAAGAAAGCTTGGAGAGAAAATAAATAATAGGATGGGGCAGGGGGAGAGAAACCAACGTTCTCATGGCCCCCATGGCTGGGATTGGCCAGCACTCTGTCATAGTTTCATGGATCTATAACTGGCTGACATGCAGATACATTACATGGGAGAGTCTTCATTCAAGTGGTTTCTGGCTTTCTTACCTTGATGGTTGAGTCTGATGTTGTGAATCACCCTAAGGAACAAAACAAGAGAATAAAGAGGTGAAGGAGAATATATTACATTTAAGGAATCTATTTCCCCCTCTAAACTTTTTTGCATACAAATGTCCTAATTCCCTGAATTCTCTTTGTATCTTCAACTGTACATGCACATTCTATCCCTGTACATATTTTGTTCTCACATTTGATCCATTTCTGCTACCAATATTGCTATTACTACTAACATTATTTGATCACCCTTTAAGATTTACAATGCACTTTATAAGCATTCTCTCATTGTATTCTCACAACAATACTGTGAGGTAGGTAGTGTAAACATTGTCATCTTACAAATAAAGAAAATGAGACAAGACAAGATTAATCTAAGTGACCAATAAGAAAAACAGAAGTCTCCTGTGAGGTTTTCTTGGCATTTCATCATTGTCAGGGTGGGTGTCAGGGAACAAAAGGAGCTAAGAAAAGATAGAGGTAGGAGCAGCTAGATGGTGCAGTGGATAGAGCACTGGCCCAGAAGTCAGGAGGACCTGAATTTAAACCCAGCCTCAGGTACTTAATACTTCCTAGCTGTATGGCCCTGGGCACGTCACTTAACCCCAATTGCCTCAGCCAAAAAAAAAAAAAAAGAATAAATAAAAATATAGAAAGGAAACATTAACACCCAAGAGGCACCTTAGCCATCATGTAGTCTGGCCTTTTCATTTTATAAGTGAGAAAGCTGAGGCCCAGAGGTATCTGAAGTTATAGAGTATTTTAGTGGCAAAGTGGTTATGAAAATCCTGTTTTTCAGGCCATAGGCTTTATTTTACCCTGCCTCAATATTCCAAATGCAGGAGTTAAGAAGACCAGAAGGGAAAGGAAAGACGGAGATCAGACTGGTAGAATTGTAGAGAGATCCTTGCACTTCTTACCCTGCTGGAGCTAGCTTTGGGCAGTTTTCTGGTATAAAAAAGGATCGAAACCCAAAAGGACAAAAGTCAATTTTTAATCAGCCTTGTATCTCTGAAGAGTGAGGCTCAGAGATCACTAAGTAGAAAGTAATTAGAATCCTTCAGAATCAGTTTTCTCTTGGGTGATGTGCTCAGGGTGGGGCCACTGAAAAGATAATTTGCTTATGAAGAAAGGCAAGAAAGCTTGTCCAAGCTGAGTTTTGGGGAATTGGCATTGGTTGTCCCAAGAGGATATGACATCTCAACAATGTCCCCGAGTTCCTGTCCGAGAGCCAAAGGTTAAATTGGACTCCAGAGTCTTGCACCCTTAGGAAGAGAATTAGAGGCCAATGGCGCTGTGGATAAAGGAATATGCCCACACAAATTGGCATAATTCTCTTGGAATATATGTATTTCTGTTTTGGGGGATGGTTATAGATATGTGTGAGTTGTATGTTTGTGAAAGAGAACAAGAGATGGGAGAGAGATAGAGAGAATGAGGAGGAAAAGTGAAGGAGAAAGAGAGAAAACAAGAATACATTTGAAATATGAGTAAAAATAATCCCCTCTGTTGTAAAATAGAATGAGCTGAATGAAAACGTCCCTTTCTGTGCCTTTTATAAGCCTAAGATCCATAGAGTTGGAGATGCAAATGGCTTTGAATGCATTAGTCAAACTTCTCTTTAAAGTTGAGAAAAGTGAGACCAATGGTTTGTAAGTAGCAGTTAAATATTAAAGTGAAGTTTCCTTGACTCCAAGTGTCCAGAACATTTCTCCTGCACAATATCTCCTCTAAACACCTATTCTATATCCAGACACTTTTTATCTACATGTATTCAATCCTCATACCTGTTCTATGTACACATTCTACCTATACACATTTTATCGTCACATTCCTACTCTCCATACACATTCTCTCTATATATACAGATTCTTTATGCATACATGTTTTATCTACATTTGGTTCCCTATATGCATATATTTCAATTCAAATCTTTTTGTCCCTACACATATCCCTAGAGCATGCATGTTTGTTTTGCATATATCTGCATACACATTTTTTATTTTCATATTTCTACTAATACACATGCCTATCTTCATATATTCATGAGCACTACTAATGCTTTCTTTTTTTAAATTAAAGCTTTTTATTTTCCAAATGTATGTATAAATAATTTTCAACATTCACCTCTGCAAAACCTTGTGTTCCTAATTTTTTTTTCTTCTCTTCCCCCCATCCCCTCCCTTAGAAGGCAAGTAATCCAATATGTTAAATGTGCAATTCTTCTATACATATTGCACCAATATTTCCTATGAGTTCATAATCACATCCACCTTCTATAAATTCCACAAGCTTGCTAGAGGTTATTATATGGAGCTGTGACATGCTACCATGAACATGTGGGTTATACCCTATAAAGATTATTTACAGAACTAAGATTGTTTAAGCGTGGAAATAAAAATATTCACCAGAGGCATGTCTTTAAGTATTTGGGAGAGAGTCAAATGGAGGAGGGATTTGGCTCCAGAGGGAAGAAGGAAGAGTAATTTAATGGAAGTTGAAGAGAAGCAGATTTAGGCTTGATTTAAGGAAACATCTTGTAATCATCAAAGCTGACCTGAAGTAAAATTGACATCCTAAGAAGGTAGAGGCAGCTATATGGTATAGTGGAGAGAGTGCTGACTTAGAGGTTTTGAATGTGTGCATGATCACAGACAAGTCATTTCACTGTCTCAGTGTCTTCAACTGTCAAATAAGGAGAATAATAGCACTTATGTTGCATGGTAGTGAAAATCAAACAAGATGATATTTGTAAAAGGCTTAGCACAGAACTTGGAACACAGTAGATGCTTACTAAATGCTTATTCTGGGTTCATCTTTGCCTCACTGGAAGTTGTCAACTGGAGATTACAAGATTACTTGTCAATAATACATTACTTGGAACATAGTAGGTGCTTAATAAATGCTTATTCTGAGTCTGTCTTTACCTTACTGAAAGTTATGAAGTAGAGGCTACAAGATTGTTTGTTAGCAAAATTGAAGAAAGGATTCAAGGCAAGGAAAATTGAACTGGGCAGCTAGGTGGGGTAGTGGATAGAGAGCTGAGTCTGGAGTCAGGAAGACTCATTTTTCTGAGTTTAAATATGGTCTCAAATACTTACTAGCTATGTGACCCCAAACAAGTCATTAAATTCTCATTGTCTCAGTTCCTCTCCTATAAAATGGGCTGAAGAAAAAATGGCAAGCCACTCCAATATCTTCACCAAGAAAACCTAAAATGGAACCATGAAGACTAAGACATGATTGAAATGACTGAACAATTAAAGTTGGATTAAGTTACCTCAAGGTCACTTCCAACAGACATTGTTTGACTCTATGGCCGCAATTCATACATGGGGCTATATCAGCATGATGGAATTCATTCATTCATTCATTCATTCCTTTTATGCAATCTGGATTCCAGACAACAGGATTATCTGTGTTCTCCTGAACTCAGCATTTTGTTTTTCACCCCCATGTACTCTCATAAGACGTCATCCATACTTTGAACACATTCCTTCCCCACTTCTCCCTCTCAAAATCCTTTTCTTTTTTCATACTCAGGTCAGGAACACTTTCTCTGTGATACCTTTCTGTATTCCTGCAGTTGTTAATCCTCTCTACCTCCTCAAGTTATCTTATATTTAGTTACCTGAAAACATATATATACCCCTCTTCCCACCCTCTGTAGTACTTACATTCAAGAACAGAGACTGTTTTCCTTTTGTGTCTTCAGAACCTGGATCCCATATGTCTTCCCTCAGGGTTCTAGAGATAACCTTTAGGAAATGGATTGTGTCTTCTTTAAAGCCACCAGTTTGATCACCTTCCATTACAGGTATGTTCCTCCTAGTGTTAAATGCTAATGGCAACACCCAAGTTCTATTTAATTACTTGCCACCAGTCAGCTTTTTGCAAAGGGATATTTATTTTGAGGATATAGAATAACAAAAGTACAGATATTTCCCACTCCCAGTATTTCAGGGGCATACTCCTACTGGTACCACTTCAGCTTCTGAGGAAAGTCGACTCAGTTAAGTCTCAGATTTAACACCATTTGTACATAGCATTGGTCCCACCAAGTTTATGTCCAAATATGTTATTGCTTCAGAATTAATCCACATTTCAACAATGGCTGAGCTGGGTGCTTGCTTTTGGGAGCATTGATGCTAAGGTGCTTGCAAATCTTGGTATGGGCTTAGCTCCTCAACTCTTAGATTTTCCAGAGATACATCATTCTGGATGACAAGGCATTCACTCAAATGTTCAAATTTGCAGATGACTCACTCTTCTGGTCATTAAGACTCATGAGGCTGTGGCCTCCAGATTAGTCTCTTTCACTTAAAGCAAAAAGAAAAATGAAGTAGGCAAAGAAATGGGGCACCTGTTAGGCAGCATTGTTTCTCACCTCATTCCATCAGTTGAGTTAAACTAAGAACAGAATTCCACCCAAGAGAGTTTGAGGCCAAACTCAACTAAAGCCTTTTGAAGGTAGCTCCAATAATGATTCCGAAATTGCAGTCAAAAAGGCTTCTATCTTATTATCATATGATTACTGTGATTTTATGATTATTATTATATGTTTATTGTGATTTTATGAATCTTATGATATGATAAACTGAAAAAGAAATTAGAGGTAGAAAAGGGATAACACTGGAAGAAGAGGAAAAGGAGGTAAAATAAGGGAAATTACATCGCATGTAGAGGCAAAGAAAACCTATAATGATTGAGGGGAGAAAAGGGAGGGGAATGAGAATTGGGTTAATCTCCATCTCATCAGATTTGGCTCAGAGGGAATAATAGACATACTTATAAGGAAACTGGAGGGAAAGGGGGGAAAAAGGGAGTGGGTGGGGCTCTAAAGGGGAAGGATTGTTTGAGGGAAGTGGTTTTCAAAAGCAAAATAGTAGGGAGGAGGGAAAGGGGATAAGAAAGAGAAAAGCATAAGTTAGGGTAAATAAGATGACAGGAAATACAGAATTAGTTATTTTAACTGTGAATGTGAATGGAATGAACTCTACCTTAAAGCAGAAGCAGATGGCAGAGTGGATTAAAAACCAGAATCCAACAATATGTTGTATACAAGAAACACATCTAAGACATAGAGATACATACAGGGTGAAGGTAAAAGGCTGGAGCAGAATCTATTATGCTTCAGGTGAACAAAAAAAAAGCAGGGGTAGCAATCCTGATCTCAGACCAAGTAAAAGCAAAGATAGACTTAATTAAAAGAGACAAAGAAGGAAATTATATCTTCCTAAATGGTACCATAGATGATGAAGCAATATCAATACTAAACATATATGCACCAAGTGGTATAGCATGGAAATTCCTAGAGGAAAAGTTCAGAGAGATGCAAGAAGAAATAGACAGCAAAACTATAATAGTGGGGGATCTCAACCTCCCTCTCTCAGAACTTGATAAATCAAACCACAAAATAAATAAGAAAGAAGTTAAGGAGGTAAACAAAATGTTAGAAAAGTTAGGTATGATAGATCTTTGGAGGAAATTAAATGGAGACAGAAAGGAGTTTACTTTTTTCTCAGCAGTCCATGGAACTTATACAAAAATTGACCATGTGCTAGGACACAAAAACCTCAAAATCAAATGCAGGAAGGCAGAAATAATAAATGCATTTTTTTCAGATCATGACGGAATAAAAATCACATGCAATATAAGGCCAGG
>JAJPUD010014564.1:0-16981 GCA_023553655.1 Myrmecobius fasciatus | reverse complement strand
TATTGTTCTGTAAGAAATGACCAACAGGAGGATTTCAGAGAGGATTGGAGAGACTTGCATGAACTGATGCTGAGTGAAATCAGCAGAACCAGGAGAACATTATACACAGCAACAAGACTATACGATGATCAATTTTGATGGACATGGTTCTCTTCAACAATGATGTGATTCAAACCAGTTGTGCTGCGATGAAGATAGTCATATACATCCAGAGAGAGGCCTGTGGGAACTGAGAGTGAACCACAACACAGCATTTTAACGCTTTCTGTGAATATTTCCATGCATTCTGTTTTCCTTCTTAGGTTATTTTTTTTTCTTCTTCTCTTTCTAGATCTGATGTTTCTTGTGCAGTAAGATAACTGTGTAGATATGTATACATGTATTTGTCATATAATTTATCCTATCTAGCATGTATTAGATTACCTGTCATCTAGGGGTGGGGGGCGGGGGGAGGGAAAGGAAAAGCTTTGGAAAAAAAAGTTTTTTTTGCAAAGGTCAATGTTGAAAAGTCACTCATATGTTTTGCAAATAAAAAGCTTTATTAAAAAAAAAAAAGGCTTCTATCCTCAAATCAAATGCCAGTCAGTGCTAAGCACTGAAATACCCTGCAGGCGTCCCTTCTGCTGTTTTTTGGTTTACTGGCCCATGTGTTTTCCAGCCAGACACCTCTTTCAGTATATTTCCTATACGTCTATTTCTTCTCTCATTGTCCTTCTCTCCTATCTCTCATTCTTTATCTGTGATACTGCTTTTTTCCTTCCCCAACAATCAACATACTTTTAAAAAAAATATTTGCTGTGTGCCTGTCATTCTGGGTACAAAGACTGAAATCAACCTATTCTGGCACAAGCAATTTACATTTGTTTGGGAGGAAATCAATGTGAATATAGATAAATCAATGCTAATTATAAGCAAAGTGAATGATAAGCAATAAGTGCACATGAATGAATGAAAAGAGAAGCATCCATAGTTGACAAGGTGGAAATTGGGGAACTGCTGCTTGAGCTGAACGTTGAAGGGGACTAAGGATTCCTAAAAGACAATTTGAAGAAAGAGCACATTTCATGAGTGGAATATGGTTTATTCAGAGACATGGAGATGGAAGGAGGAATTCCATATATGAAAAATAGCTAGTTTGCATAGTTCCTGAAAGGGAATGATGTACAATTTCTGGTAAGCTGGATACAGGTTGTGAAAGCTCTTAAATGCCAATCAGAGGAATTTATATTTTATCCTAGAGAAAATAGGGACCAACTAGAGATTCTTCAGCAATAAAGTGATATAGACCAATAGTTTTAAGAATATTATTTTGGCAGCTGTATAGATGATGGATTGCAGAGGACAAAGGTTTGATGCAGAAGAACTAAATAGGTGAAGGTAAGATATTTTGAAGGCCTGGTGTAGAGAAGTGGCTTTGTGAGTAGAAAGAGGGAATGAATGTGAAAGATGCAGGGATCAAACTAATAAGACTTGACAACTTCGTGACTGTATTAGAATGAAGAAGAGTGAGGAGCCATTATGTCAATGTTTTAAATGGTGGTATCTTTAACAGAAATATGGGAATTGGGAAGAGGGATAGATATTTGGAGAATGACAATAAATTATCTTTTAGGCATATTAAGTTTGAGGTACATTTGGTATTTCCAATTAGTAATGTCCAGTAGGTAGTTGGTGATACATGACTGAAAATTAGGAGAGAGACTATGGTCAAATGTATAGTTCTAAGAATCATCTACAAAGAGAGGATGACTGAACATGTGAGATCTGATGAGATAGATCACCAATAGAAAGTATAGACAGAATCAGTGAGTCATTCAGTCAGTAAGTATTTATTAAGCACTTACTTTATGCCAAGGGCTATGCTAAACTCTGGGGATATTTTAAGGCAATATCCCCAATATAAAGGGATATTTCCCTTAACAGAATAGGACCTAGGACAGAGTTTTGGGATAAAACCTCATTTGAGAAGTAGGTCAGAGATGGTAACTCGTCAAGGGACATTGAAATGGATCTGTTGAACAGGAAAATGAAGAGAAACTAATTCAGGATGCTGGCAAAAAATGTCAAATGCTGCCAAGAGGTTAAGAAGCATGAGGACTGAGAAAATAGCAATACAATTTGGTAAGTAGATCATTACCTCAAAATTAACTTATGCCTTTTCTCCTCCTCCCCCCCTTTTCTTCTCCATTCCAATAAGTCAGTTTGTAACACTTGGTCATCAAAACAATAGTATTCTTTTGTTGTTCCCCTATATAAGATTGTGAAAATGGTTACCTAATTACAATTACAAGGAATCCATTTTTTTTACCTGAAAGTAAAAAAGACTCAGCACATTTGATAGGTTTGTGTGTGTGTCCATGTATGTATGTGTATATATATATATATATATATGTATATATACACACACATATACACATATACATATCTAAGCAAATACAAATATGCATATGTGTGTATGCATCAATATTCCCATGCAACTATAAAATATCCTTATTTTTTCCTGAACCTTCCATAAATGCTCATACCTATTTGACTTCTTAAATTAACATCCTTTATCACTAAAATAAGCTTTGCAGAAAAATTTACCTAGTGAAGGCTTATCTTTTTTAATTTCACTCTAATTTCTTCTATATCTTGTTTCTGTAAAAAAATGGCAATTAGAATTGATATTTTGCTGTCATCCTTTTGTTCTCAGATGCTTGTAAAATAATTGTTAAAAACTGAAGATTGAAAATGGGAGTTTGAGAAACAAATGTGGAGGACAGATTGTTGGCAACCTATCCTGAGAATCATGTTACTTTGGAATCCAATACAATATCTCCAGAAATTTTGTTGTACAATCTAACTATAATGTTCAGATTCTTTTCCTCTCCATTGTCTGTGTTCCAGATTTTTCCTTTTGAGTTCCATAGTTTCCAAATGTTTTTCCTGCTGTGTTTTTTTCTGGGTTTATTTTTCCTTTTCCTTATCTTTTCCAACTTTCTATCTTCTAGTGAATTTTTATCATTATTTATTTTTAAAAACATTTTACATATATACATCTAATATACTTACTTCATCATTATCACATCCTGACATTTCCTAAATATAATAATTTCCTTCTTTATTTGGTCTCATATTTTCCTAATTTTATTCATTTTTGACATGGTTTATTTCTTTTATTGTATCTTGAAAAAATATCTGAAATGTTTCATTCTGACATTTTTTCCATGTCACTTTAATATATTTTTCTGGTGCTTTTCCTCTTGCTTCTTTTAACTTTTTCACCATTGCATCAGAACTTTTTCCCTTGTTCATTGTTCTGAGTTTTTTTTCCTCCTCCCAACCATTTCCCATCTAGAGTTTCTGACAGATTTGCATCTTTGGGGAAGTTACATTGCTCTTTTTAGAGCATCTTTTTTAGATCTTTTTTTTTTGGAAGCAAAGTGATAAAATGAAAAGAGTTTTGGATTTCCAGTTGAAAACCTAAGTTCAAGTTTCAAATCTGCCTTGTATTAGTTGCATCACCTAGAGCAAGTGACTTTTTTCTTTGTCTTTTTATTGTTCATGCTCTCCTCTTCCTTCTTGTTCTTATTCTTGTTCCCCTCCTTCACCTTCTTGTTCTCTTCCTCCTCCATAAAATGGAGTTATTTATAAAAGATAGGGAGACTGGTTGGGCTGAAATCTCAGAGAAAGGGGGAAGAGCTTCCTATGACCACTAACATATAGATCTACCTATTTCACAGCATTATTGTGAGAGAAGCACTTTTCAAGGTCCAAAGTGTTACCTAAATATTATTAAATTAGAATGATTATGACATATTAATCTATGTATGTCAATCAATTAGTCACTTTAAGTAATTACTATGTGTAAGGCACTGTACTAAATGCTGGATATACCAAAAATGGCTAGACAATCCTAGTTTTCAAGGACCTCAAAATTTAATGAGGGATTCAATAAAGAGCCAAGTACATACAAACAAGTTATTAGCAATTAAGAAATAATTAAGAGAGGGAAGACACCAGAATTTAAGAGGATTGTAAAAGGCTTGATATACATTGTACACAGCAACAGCAATATTATATGACGATTAATTCTGATGGACATGACTCTTTCCAACAATGAGATGATTGTGGCCAGTTCCAGTGATCTTGTGATGAAGAGAGCCATCTACGCCCAGAAAAAGGACTATGGGAAATGAGTATGGATCACCACATAACTAACATTCTCACTCTTTTTGTTGTTCACTTGCATTTTGTTTTCTTACTCATTTTCTTTCCTTTTTTATCTGATTTGTCTTATGCAACAAGATAATTGTATAAATGTTTACATATATTAGATTTAACATATATTTTAACATGTATAACATATATTGGATTGCTTGCCATCTAAACGAGGTGATGAGGAGAAGGAGGGAAAATTTTGGAACACAAGGCTATGCAACGTTCAGTGATGAAAAAGTATCCATCCATATGTTTTAAAAATAAAAAGATTTAATTTTTAAAAAAAAAGAAGGGGCAGCTAGGTGGCACAGTGGATAGAGCACCAGCCCTGACATCAGGAGGACCTGAGTTTAAATCTCGTCTCAAACACTTAACATTCCCTAGCTGTGTGACCCTGGGCAAGTCACTTAACCCCAATTGCCTCAACAAAAAAGCAAAAAAAAAATAAATTTTAAATAAAAGAAAATAAAAGAAAGGCTTGATATAGAAGATAGGATTTAGTTGGAACCCAGTGAAGCCAGTATATAGAGATGAAGAGAGAGAGCATTCTAGGCAGGGGGCACAGTCAGAGAAAACACTTGGAGCCGAGAAAGGGACTGTCTTGTTTGTGGAAGAACGAGGAGAACAATGTCACTCTTTTTTTTATTAAAGTTTTTTATCTACAGAATATAAGAGTGGTTTTACTACATTGACCTTTGCAAAAACTTTTTTTTCCCCAAGCTTTTCCCCTCCTTCCCCCCACCCCCCCACCCCTAGTTTACAGGTAGTCTAATACATGTTAACTATGTTAAAATATATGACAAATCCAATACATGTATACATATCTATACAGTTATCTTGCTGCACAAGAAAAATCAGATATAGAAAGAGAAAAAAAAAACAACCTAAGAAGGAAAACAAAATGTAAGCAAACATTCACAGAAAGCATTAAAGTGCTATGTTGTGGACCACACTCAGTTCCCACAGGCCTCTCTCTGGATGTATATGACTATCTTTATTGCTGAACAATACGAACTGGTTTGAATCACATAATTGTTGAAGAGAACCATGTCCATCAGAATTGATCATCATATAGTTTTGGTTTTGCCATGTATAATGATCTCCTGTTCTGCTCATTTCACTTAGCATTAATTCATGTAGATCTCTCCAGGCCTCTCTGAAATCATCCTGCTGGTCGTTTCTTACAGAATAATAATATTCCATAACATTCATATACCATAATTTGTTCAGCCACTCTCCAATTGATGGGAATCCATTCAGTTTCCAGATTCTAGCCACTACAAAAAGGGCTGCCACAAACATTTTTGATCATGTGGGTTCCGACAAGCCCAACAGAAATACTGCTGGGTCAAAGGATATGCACAGTTTGATAACTCTTTGAGCATAGAAGAACAATGTTACTTTTGAAGAGAATGTTATAGGGAATAAGGTGTAAGAAGACTGGAAAAAAGGAAAAGGCCCTATATGTACAAGAATATTTATAACAACTCTTTTTGTGGTGAAACACAATTGGAAACTGAGGATACTTATCAATCCTATCAATTGGGGAATGGCTGAACAATTTGTGAAATATGCTATATACTATATACAAATTAAAACCATTTTTAAGTTTTATTTTTATTCTCCAATTGATAAATGTTCAAAAGATATGAACAGACAATTTTCAGATGAAGAAATTTCTAGTTATATGAAAAGTTGCTCTAAATCAGTATTCGTCAGAGAAATTCAAATTAAGACAACTCTGAAGTACTACACACCTCTCAGATTGGCTGAGATGATAGGAAAAAATAATGATGAATGTTGGAGAGTATGTGGGGAAACTGGAATATTAATACATTGTTGGTGGAATTGTGAAGTGATGGAAAGCAATTTGGAACCATGTTCAAAGGTTATCAAACTATGCATACTCTTTGATCCAGCAGTGTTTCTTCTGGGCTTATATCCCAAAGAGATTGTAAAGGAGGGAAAGGGACCCACATGTGCAAAAAATGTTTGTGGCAGCCCTTTTATAGTGGCAAGAAACTGGAAATTGTGTGGATGCCCATAAATTGGAGAGTGGCTGAATTAAATCATGGTAACTTGGAGAGACTTACATGAATGATGCTAAGTGAAATGAGCAGAACCAGAATATCATTGTACATGGCAACAACAAGATTATACGATGATCAATTCTGATGGATATGGCTCTTCTCAACAATGACATGATTCAGGCCAGTTCCAATGATCTTGTGATAATGAGAGCCATCTACACCCACAGAGAGGATTGTGGGAACTGAGTGTGGATCACAACATAGCATTTTCACTTCTTTTGTTGTTGTTTACTTAAATTTTATTTTCTTTCTTATTTTTTCTTTGGATCTGATCTTTCTTGTGCAGCAAGATAATTGTATAAATATGTATGTCTATATTGCATTTAACATATATTTTTACCATGTTTAACACATATTGTATTTCTTGCCATCTAGGAGAAGAGATGGGAGGAAGTTGGGGAAAATTGGAACACAAGGTTTTCTGGGGGTCAATGTTGAAAAATTATCCTTGCATATGTTTCGAAAATTAAAAAGCGTCAACTAAAAAAAACTTTATTTTTATTGGGAATTTTTTGGCAACATGGCTAATAATCATGCTTTGTGTAATTTTCTATACATAACCAATAGCATATTGCTTACCTTCTTAATCAATGGGAGATAGAGCACAAGGAGGAAGAGAATTTGTATCTCAAAATTTTTTTTAAAGTTAAAAATAAGTACAATAAATTTTTTTAAAATTGGAAAGGTGGTAATCGGAGCATGTTATAAAGGGCCTTGAATTCTAATCAAAGGATTTTGTATTTGATACTGGAGATAATAGGAAACTTTTTGAATTTATTGAGTAGGGGAATGGTAGGACCTGATCTGGACTTAATAAAAATCACTTTAATGGTTGAATAGAAGATCAACTGGAGTGGGGAGAGATTTGTTTCAGGCAAACCTACTAACAAGCTACTACAATAGTCCAGGAATAAAGAAGAGAGGGCCTGAACCAGGAGGCAGTATCAGAAAACAGAAGGATTAAAATGCTTTTCCAGAAATGTTGCAAAGGTGAAAAACATAGCCCTTGGAAACAGAATGAATATGAAGAATGAGATGTAATGAGGAATCAAGGATGATACCTCCATTCTCACCCTAACGGACTGAATGGTGTTGCTCTATATTGTAAAAGAGAAGGATGTAGGAAAGAGAGTTTAGGGTGAAACATAACAAATTCCATTTTGAACATATTGAGTTTGAGATGTCTACTGGACATCCAACTTGAGATATCTTATAGGCAATTGAAAAACCTTTTAGATTGAAGGTCAGATCAACAGACAAGTTAAGATAGGATTGGTAGATATAATAGTCATCAGCATAGAGATAGTAATTAAATCCATGGGAGCTGCTGTGATCATGAAGTAGTATAGATGGAGAAAAGGGTGCAGGACAAAACCCTGTGGGACACCTATAGTTATAGGATATTACATGCATAAGGATACATAGCAACAGATATTGAGAATGAGCAGACATAGATAAGAAGAGAACCACGAGAAAACCTAAAGAAAAGAGAGTATCAGAGAGATGAGGGAGATCAATAGTGGCAAAAGCTTTAGAAAGGTCAAGAAAACCGAGAATTGAGAAAAGACAATTGGAATTTAGCAACTAGGAGATCACTGATAACTTGGAAGGAACATTTTTGGTGGAATGACGAGGTCAGAATTCAGATTGAAGACATCATGGAAGAAAGTGAAAAAAAGTGGAGACATTTGTTGTAGATTGTCCTTCTCAAGTATCTTAGCCATAAAAAGTAAATGAGACATAGGCTGTTAATCAAATGGATGAATCAAGTGAGAGTTTTTCACAATGGGGGGGTGACATGAGTGTTTTTGTAAGTAATGGAAGAAGAGTCCATAGATCAGAAGAGATTAAAAATAAGTGATTGCAGGAAGATGACAGAAGGATCAATCTGTTTGAGGGGGTGGGATGAAATAAAATCACCGGAGCCTTGATAAGGAGTAAGGGCACCTTATCATGTGAGACAAGGGTAAAGGAGGAAATAGTGGTAGAAGGCATTTATTTGTATAAGTTAAGGAAAAGGGGGGGAAGGAAGTTCATGGCAAATAACCTCAATTTTTCTGAAAATATAAGATACAGTTCTCAGGTGAGTTGGTGGGGAAGGGAAATTCATAGGAAGTGTGAGAGTAATGAAAAAAATTGGAAAAGATAGTTTGGGTGTGAGACAATGAGTTAATAAGAAAGTTATAAAAGGAATGCTTAGTACTAGTAAGGGCTGAGTTGAAATTGTATAATATCAATTTGTAGAAGACCCAGCAGAATAGTTATATTATTTTATCTATTTTTGTTCAGCAGCATGTTTTTAGGGGGGAGAATGGCAATGATGGAGGTGATTCAAGGATGTTTGTCTAGACATAATCAGCCCTATAATAAGGGGGATAGGAATTCAGGAAATGAGGACAATGCAGACTTAAATTGATTCATAAAAGACTCAACATGAGGAGAAAATGAAAGAGTGCCTAATGCAGGGCATATGGCCTGGGAAACAATTCAGGGGTCAAGAAATTGGAGGTAGAGTTTATATTACATTTATATTTCTGTACATTCATATATCTATTATATATAGTAGGGTTAGGTAGAAGACAAGAAGGAAAGTCAATAAATTATGGTTGAATAAGGGGATTTTTTTACTTCCCAAATATGGAAGTGGTACATTTGAGAGTGATGGAAAGGTTAATTTTGTGGCCATCCTTGTGTGGGTGGAAATGGAGGGAAGAAGTAGGTCATAGAAGTGAGTAAGTTGAGGAGCTGAGTGTGTAGGATGTTTGAGGGACAGTCAATATGTATGTTGAAATCATTTAATATAAGAAGTGAAGAATTGGGAAGGAGAGAAAAATTGTGAGTCATGCTCTGAATTCATTGAGGAAGAGACCCAGACCCAAAGTTCTATCAATTACAGTTAGCAGGGCTTTGATGTAACAGAAAAGAAGAATTGGAAAGTTTACTTCAGGTTGGAAATAGAGAGAGAACTTGGAAATGGCAGTGAGGAGCAAGGAAAGTTTCAACTTCTCCATCTTGACCAGTTTGCTGAAAAAAATGAGTGAAAATGCAGTCAGTCATGGAAAGTGTGGCCAGGGAGGCTGTACCACCACATGAGAATCGGGTTACAGTAATAGATAGTACGCGGAAAGAACATCATAGCTCTATTCAATTAAAATTCCCCATCAATTGTAAGCAGAGGTTCATTTTCCTCTCCATGGGTAGAATAAGCATTACTATGTTGCTGTTAGAGAAAAAGAAAATGAGGTCTAGATAAAGGTAGACAACTTGCCAAAGATCACACAAGGAGTAAATGAAAGTTAAGATTCAAATCTCCTGACTTTGAGTTTCTAGTTCCTTCCATTGAAGTATATTTGCTCCCCTTAGCCTGTGACTGAGAAGGTGTGAAGGGCTCCATCAGGCCTGGAATACCATGCTGGGCTAAAGCATAAAATACTGGATAGGCAAATAAAAGTAAGATTTCCATGTATGATAGGACTGGCAAGTTTGGAATACTTAAGTAACCAAATAACAGACTTGGAGTTAGAAGAGATCTTAGATTTTATCTAGTCTGACTTCCTCACTTTAGGATTGAGGTAACTCAGCCCCAGAGAACAGTAATGATTTTCCCAAGAAGACATAGCTAGTTAGTGGTAGAATTGGAATTTGAATCCAGGAACTCTGACTACAAATCCAGTGATTTTTAGCATTGTTTAACCAAAGAAAACCCTCTCCTTGTAGCTAAGCCCATTCAGGAAGCCAGGCTAAGCATAACCTGGTCTCTGAGGGAAGAACAGAGGCTCCAAGTAGAAGCTAGTTTCAAAAAGATTTCACTGGCACAGTCAGGGAGGGACTACCTCTGTGTGGCATAGTTTCTAGTACAGTCTGGTTAACGAGTCCTTAGGGAGATTTCTCTAGAGATGCTATCACCTCTCTGCCTTCATTGCTAACAAATCACAAGGAGCTCTTGGGATCTTTGCAGGCTAATTAGATGAATTCAATGAAATGAAGTTTGGTTTCTTTTATATGGTTAATTGGAAACCTAGTCCAAAAAACTCTCAACTCAGTTAACCCCATGTAGTTCCATGGCTAAAACAAATGCCCGCATTTCTCAGTGACATCGACTGCCATTTATTCAGTCAGCAACGCTACATCTTCTTGAGAACATAGACATTGCACTTTTAGATTTGAGCTATGAAGTGTCTTGTCCATGAAATAATGACAGCTCCCATTTCTTTTTTCTCAATACTATTTTGAGTTCCAATTTTTTTCTCCTCTCCATTCCATTTCCCATTCCTGCTTCAAGACAAGTAATCTGATGTAAATTAAACATGTACAAACATTTTCTATATTAATCATAATATGAAAGAAAATCATAACAAAAGAAAAAAAAATAAGAAAGAAAAAACAAACAAAAAGTAAAAATTATATACTTCTAATCCGCATTCAGATTCCATTATTTTCTCTCTCCTAAGTCTTTTGAAATTGTCTTGAATCACCACATTGCTGAGAAGAGCCAAGCCATCACAGTTGATCATCACAATCTTATTTTGCCTGTGTACAGTGTTCTCTTGTTTCTTCTCACTTCACTCAGCATCAGTTCATGTAAGTATTTCCAGAATTTTCTGAAACAAACTCATCATTTCTCATAGAACAATAATATTGCATTTCATTAATATACCATAACTTATCCAGTCATTCTACATTTGATGAGCATCCACCCAATTTCCAATTGCTTGCCATGACAAAAAAAAAACCCTGCTACAAACATTTTTGTACATGTGGATCCTTTCCCTTTTTGTGTTCTCTTTAAGATACAAACCAGTAGTGGCACTGCTGGATCAAAGAGTATGCAGAATTTCATAGCCCTTTGGACATAGTTCCAAACTGCTTTCCAGAATGACTAGCTCAGTTCACAAGTCCACCAACTATGCATTAGTATTAATTTTCCCACAACTCCTCCAACATTTATCATTATCTTTTCCTGTCATATTATCAATCTGATAGGTGTAAGGTGGTACTTCAGAATTGTTTTAATTTGCATTTCTCTCACCAACAGTAATTTAGAGCATTTTTATATGACTATAGATGGCTTTCATTTTTTCATCTGAAAACTGTCTATTCATATCTTTTGACAGATTATCAATTGAGGAATGACATATTCTTAAAAATTTGACTCAGTTCTTTATATATTTTAGAAATGAGGCCTTTATCAGAAACACTGCCTATAAAACTGATATTTTTGCTTTAAGTTTCATTCTTTCATTCACTCATTCATTTGTTCAAAGGATCTAGCTCTGATAAAGAGCTAGAAGGTTTTATGGAAAAGTAAGACATATAAGAAGCTCTTACAGTTGGCAGCATGGAGTAGTGGATGTTTTTATGTTCATAAATTCAAATACATAGAATTATGAAGAAAATTTTATTTAATAAATAGTCAAAAATGAATGTTGAAAACTATGTTTAACATGTAATGGGGAAAATAAAATACTGTTAAGAAAAAAGAAAGGGGATGGAGCCATGGTGGCGGAGATCAGACAGGATTCTCTGTAACCTCCTCTAACCTCCCCTCAAACCAACAAAATATGAAGCCTCTAGACTGATTCTGAAGCAAAAAAATCCACAATATCCGGAGAACAACACGATTCTAGAAGAAGATACTCTGGAAGAACCTCAAAACAGGTCTGTTTTAATGGGGCAGGGGGTGGCCTACTGAACCCAGACTGCAGCACAGGGAGACCGGGGCAGGGAGCTGGAGCAGGGAGCTGGAACAGGAGTCAGAACAGGAGTGGGAGCGTTGTGCTTTTCACACACCTGGGAGTCTTCTGCGGGCCTCTTGGAACAATTTGTCCTGATTGTGGGCAGGTGGTTTGGAGGGTCTGCCTTTTGAGGGGGATAGATTGTGAACCACTGAACCCCTGATGAGCATCGTAACTAGCTGCCATTACACAGCACCTTAAAGCAATCAATCAAACAACGGGTCTGATAGGCACCAGAAATAATTCAATCAGCGGAGCTGCCCAGCCCCTGACATAATTCAATCAGCAGAACTGCCCAGTTCCTGAAATAACTCAATCAGCAGAACTGCCCCAGGGCAAATTAAAGCAGCTGTCCCACCTTTGCCCTAAACAGACCTCACACCTTTAAAAAAAATGAATAAAAAACCAAAAAGAGCTCTCACCATAGACAACTTTTATGGAGAGAGGGAAGAACAGACCTCAAATCCTGAGGCCCCTAACGGTAAAGCAACTCCAGAAAAAGCCCCAAAGAGAGACATAAATTGGTCTCCATGTCACAAGGCTTTCTTTGAAGATTGCATAAAAAATCTTAAAAGAGAGTTAGAAGAAACATGGGGAAACGAAATGAGATCACTGCAAAATAAAATAGAAAAAATGGAAAAAGAATGCAATGAACAAAAAAATGTAATTGGTCAATTGCAAAAGGAACTAAAAACAGTAACTGAAGAAAATAAGACATTAAAAATTAGAATCGAACAATTGGAAATTAATGACTCATCAAGACTTCAAGAATCAGTTGAACAAAAACAAAAAAATGAAAAGATAGAGAAAAACATGAAATATCTCCTAGGAAAAACAACTGACCTGGAAAATAGATCTAGGAGAGACAATCTAAGGATTATAGGGCTTCCTGAAAGCCATGATGAAAAAAAGAACCTGGACACTATATTCCAGGAAATCATAAAAGAAACTGCCCTGATATTTTACACCCAGAAGGCAAAATACTCCTTGAAACAATCCACCGATCACCTCCTGAAAGAAACCCAAAAATTAAGTCCCCCAGAAATATCGTGGCTAAATTCCAGAACTATCATACCAAGGAAAAGATATTACAAGAAGCCAGAAAGAAACAATTTAAATATCGGGGAGCTACAATTAGGATCACACAGGACCTAGCAGCTTCTACTTTGAAGGATCGAAGAGCCTGGAATCAGATATTCCGAAGGGCAAAGGAACTTGGATTACAGCCAAGAATAAGTTACCCAGCTAGAATGAGCATTATCTTCCAGGGAAGAAGATGGTCTTTCAATGATATAGGAGAATTTCACCTATTTCTACTGAAAAGACCAGAACTGAACAAAAAATTTGATCTACAAACACAGAACACAAGAGAAACATAAAAAGGTAACAAGAAAAAATAACTCTTGAGAACTATATTTATGTTATAGATACTTATAGAATGAGGGTTGATTTTATGAATCTATTATTACATTATGATTATGATATGATTACTGTGATTTTATGATTATTATCATATGATTACTGTGATTTTATGATTATTATTATATGTTTATTGTGATTTTATGAATCTTATGATATGATAAACTGAAAAAGAAATTAGAGGTAGAAAAGGGATAACACTGGAAGAAGAGGAAAAGGAGGTAAAATAAGGGAAATTACATCGCATGTAGAGGCAAAGAAAACCTATAATGATTGAGGGGAGAAAAGGGAGGGGAATGAGAATTGGGTTAATCTCCATCTCATCAGATTTGGCTCAGAGGGAATAATAGACGTACTTATAAGGAAACTGGAGGGAAAGGGGGGGAAAAGGGGGTGGGTGGGGCTCTAAAGGGGAAGGATTGTTTGAGGGAAGTGGTTTTCAAAAGCAAAATAGTAGGGAGGAGGGAAAGGGGATAAGAAAGAGAAAAGCATAAGCTAGGGTAAATAAGATGACAGGAAATACAGAATTAGTTATTTTAACTGTGAATGTGAATGGAATGAACTCTCCCTTAAAGCAGAAGCAGATAGCAGAGTGGATTAAAAACCAGAATCCAACAATATGTTGTATACAAGAAACACATCTAAAACATAGAGATACATACAGGGTGAAGGTAAAAGGCTGGAGCAGAATCTATTATGCTTCAGGTGAACAAAAAAAAGCAGGGGTAGCAATCCTGATCTCAGACCAAGTAAAAGCAAAGATAGACTTAATTAAAAGAGACAAAGAAGGAAATTATATCTTCCTAAAGGGTACCATAGATAATGAAGCAATATCAATACTAAACATATATGCACCAAGTGGTATAGCATGGAAATTCCTAGAGGAAAGGTTCAGAGAGATGCAAGAAGAAATAGACAGCAAAACTATAATAGTGGGGGATCTCAACCTCCCTCTCTCAGGACTTGATAAATCAAACCACAAAATAAATAAGAAAGAAGTTAAGGAGGTAAACAAAATGTTACAAAAGTTAGGTATGATAGATCTTTGGAGGAAATTAAATGGAGACAGAAAGGAGTTTACTTTTTTCTCAGCAGTCCATGGAACTTATACAAAAATTGACCATGTGCTAGGACACAAAAACCTCAAAATCAAATGCAGGAAGGCAGAAATAATAAATGCATTTTTTTCAGATCATGACGGAATAAAAATCACATGCAATATAAGGCCAGGGGAAAATAGACCAAAAACCAGTTGGAAACTAAATAATTTTATCCTAAAGAATGAATGGGTGAAACAGCAAATTACAGACACAATTACTAATTTCATTCAAGAGAATGACAATAATGAGACCACATACCAAAATTTGTGGGATACAGCCAAAGCGGTAATAAGGGGAAATTTTATATCTCTAGATGCTTATTTGCATAAAATAGAAAAAGAGAAAATCAATGAATTGGGCTTGCAACTAAAAAAGTTAGAGAAAGAACAAATTAAAAACCCCCAATCAAATACCAAACTTGAAATCCTAAAAATAAAAGGAGAGATTAGTAAAATTGAAAGTAAAAAAACTATTGAATTAATAAATAAAACTAAAAGTTGGTTTTATGAAAAAACCAACAAAATAGATAAACCTCTAGTTAATTTAATTAGAAAAAGGAAAGAGGAAAATCAAATTGTTAGTCTCAAAAATGAAAAGGGAGAACTTTCCACCAAATGAAGAGGAAATTAGAGCAATAATCAGGAGTTACTTTGCCCAACTGTATGCCAATAAATTTGATAACCTATGTGAAATGGAGGAATATCTACAAAAATATAGATTGCCCAGATTAACAGAAGAGGAAATAAATTACTTAAATAGTCCCATTTCAGAAAAAGAAATAAAACAAGTCATTAATCAACTCCCTAAGAAAAAATCCCCAGGACCAGATGGATTTACATGTGAATTCTACCAAACATTTAAAGAACAGTTAACTCCAATATTATATAAACTATTCGAAAAAATAGGGAATGAAGGACTCCTACCAAACTCTTTTTATGATACAGACATGGTACTGATACCTAAACCAGGTAAAACAAAAACAGAGAAAGAAAATTATAGACCAATCTCCTTAATGAATATTGATGCAAAAATCTTAAATAAAATATTAGCAAAGAGATTACAGAAAATCATTCCTAGAATAATACACCATGACCAAGTAGGATTTATACCAGGAATGCAGGGATGGTTCAATATTAGGAAAACAATTAACATAATTGACTATATTAATAACCAAACTAACAAAAACCATATGATAATCTCAATAGATGCAGAAAAAGCATTTGATAAAATCCAACATCCATTCCTATTAAAAACATTAGAGAGTATAGGAATTAATGGCCTTTTCCTTAATATAGTCGGTAGCATCTATTTAAAACCATCAGCTCGCATCATATGTAATGGTGATAAACTGGAACCATTCCCAATAAGATCAGGGGTGAAACAAGGTTGTCCACTATCACCATTACTGTTCAATATTGTATTAGAAATGCTAGCCTTGGCAATAAGACAAGAAAAAGAGATTAAAGGAATTAGAGTAGGTCATGAGGAAACCAAATTATCACTCTTTGCAGATGATATGATGGTCTACTTAGAGAACCCTAGAGAATCAACTAAAAAACTATTAGAATTAATCCACAACTTTAGCAAAGTTGCAGGATACAAAATAAATCCACATAAATCATCAGCATTTTTATACATCACCAACAAAATGCAACAGCAAGAGATACAAAGAGAAATTCCATTCAAAATAACTATCGATAGTATAAAATATTTGGGAATATATCTGCCAAGGGAAAGTCAGGATCTATATGAGCAAAACTTTGTGTTTTGTAACACTCTCCACACAAATAAAGTCAGATCTAAACAATTGGAAAAACATCAAGTGCTCTTGGATAGGTCGAGCGAATATAATAAAGATGGCAATACTACCTAAACTAATCTATCTATTTAGTGCTATACCAATCAAACTCCCAAGAGATTATTTAACTGAACTAGAAAAAATAACGACAAAATTCATCTGGAAAAACAAAAGGTCAAGAATTTCAAGGGAATTAATGAAAAAAAATGCAAATGAGGGTGGCCTAGCTGCACCAGATCTAAAACTATATTATAAAGCAGTGGTCACCAAAACCATTTGGTACTGGATAAGAAATAGAGTAGTGGATCAGTGGAATAGGTTAGGTTCACAGAACAAAATACTCAATGACAATTGTAATCTAGTATTTGATAAACCCAAAGACCCCAGTTTTTGGGATAAAAACTCACTATTTGACAAAAACTGCTGGGATAATTGGAAACTAGTCTGGAAGAAATTAGGCATTGACCCACACCTAACACCATATACCAAGATAAGGTCAAAATGGATTCATGATCTAGGCATAAAGAATGATATTATAAACAAATTAGAACAATGTAGGATGGTTTACCTCTCAGACCTGTGGAGGGGGAAGGAATTTGTGACCAAAGAAGAACTAGAGGTCATCATTAATCACAA